>JBAMJR010000111.1:1807500-1970000 GCA_038501785.1 Myoxocephalus aenaeus
CTGTTCCAACATGAACACTCATTAGTAACTCATTAGTATGCAATTCATAAACACAGTTTATAAATGTTTTATTCTTGATTAATAAGCTTTACTATTATGCATACTCAACACTCGTGCCACTGACCAGCACCATCATATTAATGTTCTTTATCACTTTGTGTTGTGTCTATTTCCATTTTCTGTTGAGAAGATAACTGAGATGTGTGTTAGTTTGAGGCTCTGCTGGCCTTTCAACGTCCTTACACATTACACTTACATCCCTTAAAGTACTGCTATCTGTTGACTGTGCACTTTATTTTAACTTTAATTTGATATTCTACTGTAGATTTAATTGTAAATATCCATGCGCCCCGTTATTGCACTCTGTTTATTGTTAAATGTTTATTGTTAAATGTTAAATGTTATGCACCTCCCGCCAGTACAAATTCCTCGTATGTGAAAACATACATGGCAATAAATGGTTCTGATTCTGAGTCTGATTTATAAATGCGTTGTAAAGCATAGATAGTCCTCACTTTAGATGAGGTCACACAAAATACCTAACTAATACTTAACTAACGACTAGTAACTACCTGAAATAATCATGACATTTATAAATGCGTTGTAAAGCACAGATCCTCACTTTAGATGAGGTCACACAAAATACTTAACTAACGACTAGTAACTACCAGAATTAATCATGAATTGCAGTATTAAAACACGTTTATAAAGCACATGTTAACCATTAGTGCATCATCTATAAATCCTTAATAATTGGTTTGCAATATACATTACTTAATTTTCAAGTGGAGAATCCATCATTTATAAAGTATGAAAACCCAATCATGAAACGCATAATAAATGAATGAATGAATGAATATATACTTTATTAATCCCCGAGCGGAAATTTGGTGTCGGGGTAGCAGCAACTTACAACAAAATAAATAAAAACAGCAGGACGAAAGATAAAAGATATATACAATAATAATAAAAATAATAATAATAATAATAAAATAAAATAGAAATAGCTGGGATTGTGCAAAATATATATATACATGTGGTTAGTCAGAGGATCTGGCAAGCGGTGATTTATTATAAAGCCGTATAGTCAAGCTTATAAAACATTTATAACTGTGTTTATGAATTGCATACTAATGAGTTACTAATGAGTGTTCATGTTGGAACAGTGCTTTATACATGATGAACTAGGTGTTTACTCATGCTTTACTAATGCTCAATAGTGTAGTTATTATAAAGTGTTACCCAAATCTCTTCAGCCAGGTCCCAGAATGTTGAATAAAACCTTCCCAGAAGAGTGGCGATGTGCAACAATCACATTTTGGCCCGATGTCATAAAGCCAAGACCTTCTGGAGGT
Source organism: Myoxocephalus aenaeus (assembly GCA_038501785.1). Lineage (NCBI taxonomy): Eukaryota > Metazoa > Chordata > Actinopteri > Perciformes > Cottidae > Myoxocephalus > Myoxocephalus aenaeus. The sequence continues at coordinate 1,808,856 of JBAMJR010000111.1, forward strand.
CTGGCGGTCACACACACACGTCCTCAGGGTTTAATTTGATTTCTTCCCGTCTGCAGAGATGTGTTGCCCTTCCCGCTGCAGCTACCAGAGGCCATCGCTAAAGCCACAACACACAGGCAGCTGGAGGCCATCTCTCACATGGGACAAGGTACGGTGAAGACCTCTCATCCAAGTACAGACATGCATCCCCTTCCTCAGGATGAGTTGCAATACCTTTGATCATCAACCCCTACGATCAAATACTTGCAAAACGAATTACACTCCCATCAGCCTCAGTGTTTAGTGCTAATTAGCAGAGATGGTGAAGTAAACATTCTGCTGGCATGTTAGCACCGCCACTGCGCGTGCCCGCTGGCTCACATAACCCACCGACTAACCAACTTCCAAAAAGAGAGCGTACCAACAAACGTGAAAAAATATGTAAAGGAATAAGTGACTAAAGTGGTGACTGCCAGCTTGCGTCTATTTTAACATGGTAACGTACTGATGGCCGCAGCCGAGAACGAGGTGTGACTTCGGCACGGCAGAAAATGACACAAATAAGACACAGCATGTGTCACCGACGGCAGCTCAAAGACAAAAGACTCTTTATCACCGTGGCTCGGCAAAAGCAGCGCTCTCGTCAGATAAACGTACATTATCCGCCACATATTTTATTGCTTTTTGGTCAAATGAGAAAATGCCGGGTTCTCGAGCAAGTTGAGTAGCCTGAAAGAGGCAGATAAAGGTTGTGTGTGTGTGTGTAACATTTTAACACAAGTGAATTACTACCACTTTGATTTTGTAATATTTTCACAACTTCTGCAAACAAACGAGAAAAGAGCACACTGATCTACAGTTATTGAACGCGTTACTGAAAAACGTTGGTATCCAAAAATCTCTGCTTCTCTCTGAGCTAGAATTCTGGAGCATCCCTACGGCTTCAGAGATCCAAAACGGACCGGTGGACCAGCTTGCATCCGGCAGCCAGCGGCAGACGTCGGTGGCCCAGGACCGACGTCTGACTCTGGGTAGACCCGGCAAGCTCTGCTTCATCAACCCGCTCTTCCTACAGCTGGAGGTCAGCATGGTAAGCAGTGAAGTGAGCATGTCACCTCTGAGACCGCTTAAGAAAAGTTCCTAAAACGTCACTGTTTTAAAGTTGAAGTTCGTTGCAACGGCTCTGAATTCATCCTCCTACATGACTGCTAATGTATACTGTCCACCTTGCACTTCACTTGTACACCCTTTGAAAAAATAAACAGCTCAAAAAGCCAGTGGCTCTAGTGAGCTGAAGGGCTGAATCAACGTTTTCTTTTCCGCAGCAGCCACAGCTCGTTAACCACAGTGCCTCCAATAAACGGCACCGCTTCAAGCGCAGCATGCGGCTCCGGCTCTCCGAGTCCTCCATGAACCTGTCCCTGGAGGGGATCGGCTCCTACTCGCCCCCCTCGTCGCTGGAGCTGCTGGGCGGGTCAGAGAGGCTGCAGAAGGCCGGCAGTAACCCGCAGAGAAAGGTTCACCCGGGGGCAGGGGTCCTGAGGAGAACCCCCGCTGTATCGCCGGGTTCTGCGGATGAAGAGGACATGACGTCTGTCCATGTGCCACAAGTAATACGTGTTTATATCTTTATTTGTCTCTCTGACCGTTCCTTCACTTCTATGTGGGACTGTGAGTATCAGAATGTTCAGAAAAGCATCTTTACAGCTGCATTTTCATGTTTTGTCAGGATATTAACAACCATAAATGTCTCAAATTAAACATGCTTTCTTCTTCTTCTTCTTTTTTTTAAATCAACTGACTCATTTCTGTCCTTATCAAGACATCTGCAACCGTGGAGGAGGCTCCGCAGGCCCGGCAGTCCATCCGGGCGGACCGAGGCATCGAGGTGGCGGTCCTGGCCCTGGAGCGCCGCCCGGCTCCGTCCCTGGCCGAGCTCGACAGCTGCAGCTCCTTCAGCAGCATGGACGAGGACGACGACTCGGATTCCGATCCGGAGAGCGTGGCCCAAGCCCAGGCTCACTTCTACCCGCGTCCGCCGCTGGTGCGCTCGCGAGGCCGCGGCGGGCTGCACCGCATGAGCGAGGCGTTTGTCTGTTTCTTCGCTCCGGACAAGCGGCTGACGCGGCTGGTGGAGGAGCTGTCCAGAGACCGGCGCTCCATCTTCGGCGGCATGGTGCAGGACTTCATCCTGGCACAGAGGGAGGCGCTCAAATCCCTGGCTTCCTCTTCCTCCTCCTCTTCCTCCTCGCGCGTGACCTCTGTGCAGCTCCTGCAGGGTCTGCGCCTCTTTCTATCTCAGGCGAAGTGCTGCCTGCTGGACAGCGGAGAGCTAGAGCCTCCCATTGAGACCCTGGTGCCGGAGAACGAGAAAGGTAACCAAACATACACCTGAGTGTGTCAATACACAATATGGCTATCATCAAACGCATCATATTTGAACTATAGCATGAACCATGTCTTCAAAATACTTGCTTTCTGTCTCCCGACAGTGCATAAGCCTTGTAAATTCCACTTATTAAAGTAAATGAGTAACTGCAGGTCCAGAAGAGATGGCCGAGCATATCTCAGCGACATGTTAGGCAGCCTTAGGCCTCAAACAATCTGATTGGTTGGTCCAACTTCCTGTCATGAGGACGGTCCATACTGATACAGCAGAACTACACTGGACAGAACACCTGAGATTAATCTCCTATAAAATGTACCTTATTATAAAGTGTTTCCAATTCAAGTAAAAAAAAAAAACTAGACACATAAAAGTCGTTTTCCACCATTTTAAAAGAAGAAATAACAATTTCGAATTGAGCTGATTGTGCCGGCTTACATTTTGAGCTCAATCATTTCTGGTGTGCAGCAGGGGACTGCAGGAGGCAGAGAAAAAGATTAAATAAGTGTACTATTAGAAAACACTGATTCAATAGAGCGCGCGGTGCCAGAGGACGCAGGTCTATGGAAACAGACAGCCTTTCCTCATAAATGGTGGGCTGCCCAGGCTCCAGTGAAAGGCACTGTCAACACAAAGTAGTTTGCGTGGGGGCGGGTAGAGCCTCATTCACTAGCGCTCATATTGTCTTTGGTATTTAGAAAACAGCATTAGGAAAGCCCTGGCCGACGCGCCTCACATCCATCACATTCAAAGTGTGATTCTTCTCGTCGTTGTAGAGACATCGCAGGGTGCTACTGGAAGGATTCGAGTTAGATCTTTTGACACCATCCTGTGCGTAGGTTTTTTCTTCTTTTTTGGACTCCTTTGTGTGCGGGCTGAGTGTGTGTGTTTTGCAGGTGCGTAAATGTGCGATGATGGATGGTTGCCTGGCAGTGCAGAGAGGCTTCAGGGGGAGAGAGCGCTCGGCCGCTGCCTTCCTTCCTTCCTTCCTCCCATCCTTCCTTCCTGCGCTCTGTTTCTGATTTATCTCGCATTGCGTCGGTGGGAGGCATTTGCATTTTTATTTTTTTTTCTCCCCCTCGTTTATCATAAAAAGATATCACAGTCCCACGCTCACTTGAAGAGCAGCACGATTCAGGGGAGGGTGGGAGGGAGGGATAGGAATAGGTAGAATACTTTGAAAAATGTAATCAGTTACAGGTCGATGAGTAATAGCTGAAGAAGTCAGTTCTTTCTCAGAGCTGGCCGGTAACTAACGAGGCTGTAATCGCATTACATGTAATCTGTTACTCTGGAGAGCTGGTAAAAGAGAGAGGGATGAGGGAGAGGGAGGTAGAGAAACAGAGCATGGAGGGTGTGAATGATTAATCACAAGGGGGAATGATATAGTAAGGTAGATGTGGGGGTCTTATAAAGGAGGGGAACATGAGAGATGGAGAGGAGGATATTGATGATGAGCGGAAAACAGTGTGCACTGGAGAATTGTTACCCACTTAGTCAGGACTGCCCACTGACTGCAGGAGAATCACTGAGCGTGTGTGTGTGTGTGTGTGTGTGTGTGTGTGTGTGTGTGTGTGTGTGTGTGTGTGTGTGAGAGAGAGAGAGCATGCATGTGTAACGTATCCCACAGAGTTTTTTTGTATTACACCTCACTGTTGTCAGGCCAAAAATAAAACTGTATCTCCAGGATGTTAGCTTTTCAGATGCAAAGAAAAATAAACGTAAACAGGGTTGAAGGTTGGCCGAGCGGCACATGTTCGCCCTGGGACTCAATTCAAGGGCCTCTCTATTGTGACAAGTAACCACATATGAAGAGTACTGTAGGATTTTTCACACTTCACACCTGATTTAAAAAAGACACTTTTTGAACTTTACACCAGGTGGATAAAAAATATGGACAATATCTGATGCAATACGATACAGCCGCACAGCAATAAATTCTCCCTTTTGGGAAAGTTAGAATGGTTACATTTGTCAAGTCGGCCTCAGAAAGTATTCTGCTCTTTTATTTATTCCTGTCTTGAGAAACTGACACAACCGTTTCACATTTAGCTCCCCGTTTAGAGTAAGTAGCTTTAAAGTAGCTTCAGAGTAACTAGCTTTAGAGCAGGGGTCTCAAACTCAATATGGCTTGGGGCCACCGCTGGTGTTGTCTCATAGGAGGGCCACACATAAAGCGCAATATTGTTGAAAGTTTACTTATTTATTTACTTTTACATTAATAACATATTTTTGTCATACATTTTTATATTAGCTTTTAACAGTGCAAACATATTAGATTTTTTTAAATAACTTATCGAAACATTGCACCGAACCAACAAATGCAATCCCTGAATACATTTGTACTTTATTCTATTTCTTGCCAGACACCTGGCAGCGTTTTTAATGTTCTGTGTTTTGTCAGTTCTGTGTTTAATTACACCTACGATCAAATTAGAAACGCCATCCTTTGTATTTATCTAAAGATCTTTCGACAAGAGGAAGAGCGCCTCCATGTCCATTGCTGACACTTCATTCAGCTTAATAATTCAACAGCAATAGCAGCACACCTCTCTGGGCTTCTTGCCAACGCCTCTAGATATGTAGACACATTTCTCCACCTGCAAATGACAAAAAAAAAAAAAAAATGCACAAGCAACTCTGTCTGCAGAAAAGCAGCCTCACAGTAAAAGTGTCTCCGGCTCAGCCAAACAATGCACCCTCTGTCCTCAGACCTGGCGCTGGAGCGGGCCATGTTCTCCTGCGTGCTGCGGCCCCTGAGGTCCCACCTCGAAAAAGCTCTGGTGGCGTCGCACAACCAGGACGGCACCAGCCAGCGGCTCACCCAAAACATGATCCGTCTGAAGGGGGACGCCGCCATGGAGCGGCTCGGCGTGCGGACGGGCGTCCCCGACAGCCGCGAGGTGGAGAGGGTGAAGCAGAAGCTGCTCCTGATGCAGAGGACGCACTCCCCCATCGACAAGGTGCTGCTGCTGCTGCAGGTGTGCAAGTGCGTGCACAAGGCCATGGGGTCCTTACACGGTGAGAACATTTACTTTGTGGTTGCATTGGATTTTAAGGCTCTACTGTAACTTTAACGACAAACGGTTCCAAAGAACTACTCTGATTTCAAGTTCATGCATTTTCAGAGGGAGGTGGTCAACTGGAAATATTAAATGCTTTCAAAGATACTGTATTTGCTGCTTGAAAGCTTCCCTGTAAAAGGAATGAAGGTCAACAATCTTTGCTTGGGCGAGTGTCTTTTCACTTTCATAAGCTCCACACTTCAGACCTGCTGTATCTGTGTGAGCTGGAGCGCGACCTGTCTGCGTCTCAAATGAATGCACCATCATGCATGTCAAGCAAGCTGACATTTGCTATATAGGTGGTAACTACACAAGGCTACACATTAAAGATGAGTGAAACACAGATTTTGAACAAAAATACACTTGTTTTCTCATTTTTTGTCTATACAAACTACTATGATGTATAAATAATGTAATCCACATTGCAAGTAACCTACTTAAAAAATACAGAAAACTAAGCTAGCTTACTCTTATACTGTCCTGTTATTTTCTTTCCAGGACAGGAAGTGAGCTGGGACGACTTCCTGCCGTCGTTGTCCTACGTGATCGTGGAGTGCAACAGGCCTCACATCCTGATCGAGGTGGAGTACATGATGGAGCTGCTGGAGCCCTCCTGGCTCGGAGGAGAGGGTACGACCTAAGCTCTTAATGGAGGAAGTGATTTACCTTTCAGTAGACACCCACCTAGTTCAGCCGGTAGATGAACATGTGTTATATGACTTCAGCTCAGGGAGTTTGAAGACGTTAGTCTCAGCTTAACAAAGTCAAAGAAGACTTCACTCGGACTCGAGTCTTCATGGGTTGAATTAAATCTAAAAGGTGCCAGCAGCTCATTCAGAGACAGGACACACATTCATGTTTGTACTTCATTTATTGTACCACAAACCTTTACTATATTGGTGTTTACATTTTAAATTGATGTTACATTATGTGACAAGTGCCAGTTTAGGCCTTTGATGGCAGCTGTTTTTAGTCAAAATGCATCATAATTACCAATAATTACCCTTTTTATGTTTACTCAGTCTACTACACTCGGCCAGTAACTTTGGCTGCAACTCAAGATTTTTTTTCCGCTGCCCATAAATCTGCCATTTGTTTTCTCGATTCATTGATTAATAATGTGTTAAATGTTAGAAAATAGTGACACAACACCCAAAATAAATAGCTTGTTTTATCAATACAACAGCCCAAAAAAACGAACATATCGAATTATATATGATTAACTATCATAGAAGACTATTTTGCTGTTATTTATAGCGACTGGAAGCTAAGTCTTGTCCACCTCTTTGTGTGTGTGTGTGTGTGTGTGTGTGTGTGTGTGTGTGTGTGTGTGTGTGTGTGTGTGTGTGTGTGTGTGTGTGTGTGTGTGTCTCCAGGTGGGTACTACCTGACCAGTGTGTATGCCAGCCTGTGTCTGATCCAGAGCCTGGACAGGGAGCAGCCGGTCTCAGGCTGCCTGACCCCGGAGGCCCAGGAGGCGCTGCAGGAGTGGAGCTCCAGACGTAGCCGAGAGGCCCAGAGACAGAAGGAGAACCAGCAGAGTCAGGTCGGTGCAGCGCCAGATGTTTTTTTTTTATTGTAGTAGCACAACACTAGAATCACTTGTAGTGTTACAGCATGTGTGGGTTTGCACAGTAATCTACTTCAGAGCTGTCACACATGTGAAGAGCTGATTGATGTGCAGAGTGTAGGAACTCCTGCTTATGGAATATTCTCCAATCCATGTGGAAATGTTTGACTTTTTTTCATGTTACAATTGCTGTTATTGAAAATAACGCACATGTTATTTTTGATTTACTTTCTCAACGCTCTGTTTGGATAACTGTCGGTGCTTCTGAGAGCATTCGCTGGAGAGAGAGAAGTCACATGCTTAGTGACGCTGGAGCGATAGTGATGCACAGCTTCCCCGAATAAAGGCTGGAACCCAATTTGTGTGGCTCGAAACCACCAATAATAAAAAGTGATTGACAGCAGTGGGCTCCTTATACGCTCCGTTATTGCAGATGTTGCACAGGTAATAAAATATCTCGGAGCAGGCTGCGTGTTCCCAAATATTTGCTTTAAGTTCCTGACTACTGAAACCACAAATCCTAATAAATAAATAAAAATCCTCTTAAACCAGGAAGATACTGCAATATGTAAAGGATCATATCTGGGACTCAACCATGACTGATTGTTATTGAGGTCTGTGCAGATGAGAAAGTAAAAGATCAGGTCACCAATAGTTGGCATTTAATGAACTAGTGTCTCATCAGTCGTCTTCTGATGGACCAATCAAGCTCACCATAATAAGAAATGTGAATTTTGCATCTGTAATGTGGACTAAATTGAATCCGGATTTGTAATTTCTATAGAACTGTAATCTGGGATTGTTGTCTGGTCTTAAAATGGTCTTAAAATGTTTGAGTCTTTATAAAGATCGGATATTAAAAGTCGAGAGTAGGGCTGGTCGATATGGTCAAAAACTTCGGACAATATATGTAATTTTATATCTCAATAACAATATAACTATATTAAATTAAATTAAATTAATTTTGTATAGCCCAAAATCAATCTTTTCAATCTGTACACATACAATTACATTGAAAGACGCTAAATGATCATATTGAATTATGGCCCCGCCCGACTGAATGATCTGTCTCTGAACTCCAGCCTCTAGTGCTGGAAGAACAGACAAACTAAAAGTCATTGACAAACTCTTTCCCCTTTTCATGTTTCATTGAACGGCACAAAAGACTCAAACGGCAACACAAGGCAATAATCCCCCCAAAGAGGTCAGACTTTACATTAATTACACTGATGGTGAGGAACATCAGATTATCCTACAGCAGTGACAGTGACAGGTGGGCAACGACAACCCATATTTGATTCAAAGTTGACCTCAGGTATTACTGCATGCTGCTGCTGCTGCTCGGGAAGTCGAGGGCAGCACTCAAATTCCCCAGAGGTCGTGCGCAGGGTGGAGACTTTCCGTGGAACAACTAGTTCATCCGTCAGAAAACGAAGCAGCACACCTGGATTTCCTTTTCCATTGCGTGCAAACACGTATTCAAATTCATTTTCGGGGATTAGTCTTTAGACATTTTTAGAGGTAATCCGCTGATCTGGTGGCCGCCGGCTTACGACGGTGGCGTGCGCTAACACGCCGACTTTTACCCACACCTCTCCTATTGTCCCTCTCCCCGGGGGGGCCCCCAGATTGGTGAAGCGGTCCCACCAGATGCCGCGGAGGAAAAAAGGCATTGTCATCCACAACGTTTCTGTCTCGTCACGTGGTGCCTCTCCTGGCTTCAAATAGCCGATCTAACTCACCCGGCAGCCAGTTTTTCCACTGACACAGGCGGGATCAGTGAGCCAAGTGCTATGAAGAAGTGGGCGGTCAGATAACATGAAATTTATTGAGCTGCATCTACCCATCGAAGCAGGCAAACACAATATGCACACGGACAGCGAGGAGCTCAGTGACTCTGTAAGTTTTGACGATGGCAGACCTGTTGATTGTGATTACCGGTGTGTGTTTTTCTTTTTAGAGCATATTTGGCCACTTGTGCATCTGTGTGTGTGTGTTTGATGGGGGGTGGGGGGGGGGAGGAGGAGGGTAGCTGTGTGTTTTTGTGTGTGCTGGTAGGATGTGTGTATGTGTGTGTGTGTGTGTGTGTGTGTGTGTGTGTGTGTGTGTGTGTGTGTGTGTGAAGAGGATTCTCTCTGGTTTCTCCAGCTTGGATGTTTGGTAAAAGCGTTGCGTTGAGTATGTTTTCTCTATGTGTGTTTTAAGAGCTGTGAGGGCGTCTGTAGGTGGCTGAAGCTGACATTATATAATGGCTCAGGTTAGGTGGCTGGTTAAGTGTTTTTAAAGAGTGGCAATGGTTGTGTTTCATCGCTTTCTCTTCTTTTTGAAAATGGCGAAGAAAGTTTGGATGAAAGTGCCCGAGGGGGAAAACTTCCCCCCCCGAGCGCCGAGATAGAGCGAGTTTATTTGACTGCATTTGGTGAGTTTGGACGTGGACACGCTCTCGTGGATTAATATTGGGAGTTTGTCAATGAAGCTGTAGCGTGCAACAAACAGAGAGAGAGAAAAAAAGAGCAATTTCCCAAAGACGGTTTTCATATAAAGCTCTTGGACCCGCTGGTTGTGTGTGTGGGAAGCAGCAGCTTTGTTCCAGAGAGAATGTCTTTTATGAGCATCATTTTGGCTCATTTATCACAGTGGATTATCAGCCTGTGTGCTGCACAGCGCTCTCTCCTCCCCCTCTTTTGCCCTCACTCCATAAGCCTCTTGACCTCTGTTTTGCATGAATACAGTATATATTCACTCTCTTTCTCCCTCTCTCTCTCCTCCCTCCCTCCAGCGGTGCGTTCGGATACTGTTCCAGGACGGGGAGCGGAGCGCCGTGCGGACGTTGCAGTGGAGAGCCGGGGAGACGAGCCAGGCCCTGGCGACGCTGTGCGCCGCCACTTTCGAAGTGTCCGACCCGCAGCAATACACCCTGTACTGGCGCAGCGGCGGCGAGATGAGGGCCCTGCCGCCTCAGGCCCAGCCCCAGGACCTGGCCAGCCACAGCGAGGGGGGGCCCTCGCTGTCCTACCTGAGGACCGACCACGACTTCAGCAAGATGCGGCGGCTCACCAGAGGTGGCGCCGTGGACCTGAGCGAGTCGGTGTGTGAGGAGTGAGTGGGAGGGAATGGAGGAAGGAAGGAGGAGGAGGAGGAGATGGATGGTTGCTCTCGCTTTCTCTCTCTTTCTCTCTCTTTCTCTCTCTCGTTCTGTCTCTTTCTCTCCGGCGGTGTGTTGTGTCTCGTCGTGGGTCAGGACTCGTTTTGGAAAAAAGCCACGGCCCTCCTCCCGACTCGGAGCAGACCTTTAACGGTAAACTCTTTCCTAAAAAAAAAAAAAAAAAGGGCCGACAACACGCAGAGCACAGCAGGACCAACAGTCGTACTATGTACCGCTCAGTGTGGCTGCTGCTGTAAAAGGAGTGTAACTGCTATTTGTGACATGGAAAATGTGTAATAAATGGATTTTGTTTTGTCATTTGAAACATGAACCCAGAGTTATATACCATGAAGGGATTACATCATTAAAAACGTGAGGAGGCTTCAAATCCAAAGACAAATTCTGTGAGACTACTGTTGCCTGGAAACAAAATCACTTCCTGTACGCACAGGAGGAGGCAAAGCGTCCACCGTGGTGATGTAACCCTTTCACAGTATAGTTCTGGGTAATCTAAAAGACACTTGGATGTTTAATTACTTTAATGTTGGATGAGACCCGCGTTGTTTAAAGGGTTTTCTGTGGCCCCTGGAGTACAGTTTGACAAAAAGGTGAGATGTGTTATAGAACAAGACCAAACCTCAATACCAAAGTGACTAAAATATAACTGATGACGAGAGGCCATTTTTGTGATAGAACAGGTAGAAACGTCAAGCTCGAGGGGAAGCTTTAAATCAGCTGTATATTTTTAGAGTCAACCACAGAGACAATTTTATTTTGGGCCTTTTTTTTTTTGAGGAAAAAGGCGCAGACTCTGCTTCCCTGCTCGCGTCTTCTATTAAAGTGTTTGTTGGCAGGTGGAGTAATGGGCGAGTAGGAGGGAAGCGACAGAAAAGCATCGGCTCTCTGTTTTTAATGTGAGGAAAAACATCCCATTGAAACGCCGAGACAACCTGCAACAGATTTACTGAATGACTTGCGAATGTATTAAAGACTTTAATCCCTTCAACGACATTCATTTCACGTTTCAAATCACCGCTTTTTGGGGGTTCTACTGTTATAACGCTGCGTTACGGTCTTGAACCAATAAACCAGGACCTCTCTGGTAGAATGTAAATGTGAAAAAGTCGCCAGCTTCTGGTGACCCCCTGCTGCAAGTCATCACTATCAACCGACTGTTCAACTCAGTGTCATTATCGATTATCATATTCTGTATTTTAAACTAACTTTTAATTGTTCAATTTGTTGGGTGGATATCAAACCTAAGTATGGATTTTCAACATATCTGGAGTTTTTAAATCAGCTGAGGAGGTTCATTTTGAGAACTATGGCGTGTTTTGAACGTTATTGCATGCTTTTTTTTTTCATTTAACGTGAAGGTTCTGCGAATGTGGTGCGCGTGAAGCATGTGTTCATTGTGAGAGCTCACTATTTCTTTTCTTTTCTTTTTTCAGTGTGAAACAAACACATTACTGTATTTTGGTCAGGTAACTCAGTATCGCAATAAAAATTGCAATATCTGTTCAGAGTGTCGTTACATTTTGGTTTTGTACTTTGATTGTGAATGTTGTGATTGGATGTCTTACACGAATTCAACCACCAGATGGCAGCAAACAACAATCTTTTACTACCAGCGCCCTCAAATGTGCTGTTTATTCAAGAGTTTTGGTTTCTAATGTTTCATGTAAACAGATTTTTATATTTTTGGTCTTTGCGCTCGCTTTTAACAAATCAAAAAAAGACTTTATTAGCATGTTTGATCAAGTTTATTTAAACGTTGTTAAAATCCTCGCTGACTAATCAAATATTAGGACTAAATATATTAGGACCAAATGCAAAGAAAATATCCAGACAGAGAATTTCTTAATAATCTTATGATAGATTACAATAAGATAGAAAGCTACTTTGCTCCTCCAGTCTAATTTAACAGGTTTATGATTATTTACCATTTAAAACTGTTCACATTTCACATCAGTCAGTGGTGTTTCCCAGCATACATTAACATAACTTTCCTATTGTTTCCAGTGCACAATATACGGTTGCACTTTTTTCACATTTATGAAATGTCAGAAAACAGTCCAAAATGCAAACATGTCTATTTTTAAATGATATAAACAAAAATAAACGTAGCCATCAAAGACAATTGTCCCTTTTTTGTCAGTCGACTAATTGATTAATTTAAAAATGGTAGCAGGAATGAAGGAGCGCCATTATCCGTGAAGTACATTGAGTACATTGAGCTTTCTCCTCCAGCATGGCTACGAGAGGTGATATGAAAGCTGAAATACATTTGGGTGATGTTGTTTTTTCTTTACAAGTTGTATCTTTATCTGACTCCACCTCCCAGCTTTTGCAGCGCTCCCAGGCCTTTTTCCTCGTACTCCGCCTTGCTCAGCCAGAAGGAGTCCTTGTCTTTCATGATGTTGGCCAGCACCGCGCCGCCCAGGAACACCATGTGTTTACGCCGGGGAGGGTCCTCGATGCGGATCCGAAACTTCTACACAGGTGAGGAAAAAGGAGAAGAAAAGGTCATTGAACCTTTGTGATCTCTCCATAATTGTACGTGTCTCTCTCTGTTTGTTAGTTAGAGAACAACTGCAGGAGGAAAACTTCTTCAGGAATAGAATCACAATAATCTTCATAACAACATATATTCTCAATATAACTTTTTTTTGCAAGAAATATTAACAGCGTAATATTGGGTTTGGATTTGAATAACAAAAAAGTAAAATGGTCCCATTTGAATAATTCACATTATAATAGGTCAAATAGTTCTATATTGAAGAAGGAATTCACATCTATGGAAAGATGATACATTGATTGAGCTTAAAGTTCCCCAAACTATCTCAGCTCAAGGTCCACATACTTTCTGTGTGCGTCTTAATGACCATGTGATGTGGTCAAAAGCTCCAGAACAAGCGAGTGAGTGGACCTCGACTGGGATTCTTTTATCTCATGTCATTATCATTACAAAAATGTACTTCTATGTAACATTTATGGAATCAAAGGTTTTTAACATTGTAGTTATATTTATGCAAAAAGGTATTGTAGTGGATTAACAGTTGTAAACGATAACCTTATCTCCAAAGCAGAAATATCGTCAGTGGATACTAAAGTTCTTACTGATAGTTTCTGAGTGTCTCCGTCCAGCACCCTCTCCAGGTAGAGCTGCTTGATCTCTCTCTCGAGTCTGGATGGAAGTCCCGGGTACATGGTGGACCCTCCCGACAGAACAATGTGCTTATAGAAGTCTGACCTGCACAGAAAAAATAAACAGATGGTAAAATGACTTCTTCTTCAGGGCGCTAGTACAGACAGCCGTGAGGAAACTATGACCTGAGGTCGATGTCTGCAGCCTGGATGGTGTTAAACAGCAGCTCCGCCACTCCTGCTCCCTCCACGTTAATGAGATGAGGCTGGAAGAGAGCCTCAGGGGCCCCGAACCTCTCTCCACCCACCTTCACCTGCCGGCCGTCAGGGAGCTGCACCACAGACAGGAACCAACGTTAGCTTTGTAGAGATAACTAAATGGCAGCAGCGTGCCACAATGTCTTTTCTTAAAAAGCATCAAAACGTGTTTTCATTGTTTTATATTTGGGAAAATACCATTATTCATTGTCTTGCAAAGAGTTAGATAAGAAAGCTCATACCATTCTCATGTTTGTAAGCTAACTAAATACAGCCAAGTTAGCTTGGTTAAGTTTGAGCCAAGTTAGCTAAAACCACCAAAGATTATAGTTTTTAGACTTCAATTTGTGTGCAGATTAAACAAACAAGATATAAGTTGTTAATATGTATATATTTGTTTACCTTTGGTGCCTCATGGCTAGCTGTTTCCCCCTGTTTCCAGTCTTTATGCTAAGCTAAGCTAACCAACTGTTGGCTTTAGCTTCATATCTACCGCACAGGTGCAAGAGTGGTATTGATCTTCTCGTTTAACTCTTGGCAAGAAAGCTAATAGGCACATTACCCAAAATGTTGAACCATTCCTTATAGAGTTAAACTAAAACTTCTTTCCTGGGATTCAGTCCTTCCACATACCGTGAAGGTCTCCACCAGGTAGGTGGTCTCTTGGGCCAGGCGCTGCTCCTGCTCGATGTTGTATCCCACATAGCAGAGCTCCTCCTTCAACAGACGCACAGTCTCAAAGTCGGCCGTGTGGTTGAAGGCGTAACCACGGAGGAGCAGGAGCTGATGGCGTTAAGATAAATATAATATGATGTATACTATAATCTCTTGTGCATCTTTCCCCTCATTTCTTCATGTGCAATGTTGAGCTGAGAGTCTCCCGGCTCACCTTAATGAGATACCGTGTGATGTCACGACCTGCGATGTCCAGCCTGCGCGTGAGGTGGGGCAAAGAAAAGCCCTCATACACGGGACAGATGTGGGTGACACCGTCCCCCGAGTCGAGGACCACGCCGGTCAGCAAACCTGTAGATAGGATCGATTCCCCAAATAGTATCTGTATTAAACATTTCCAATAATCCTGGAAGTCGGACAGAACAGGAAAGAGATGTTAGAAACTAGATTTGTTGTCTTTTTAAACACTGATACCCACCATTATTACACTTTGGCCTCAGTAAAAACCAACTCAAGATCAAAAAGTGAACATGAACAAATGATTTAAACTAATACATACGTATCTATGATTAGACTTGGGGTCTTACCCTGAGCATACAGAGTGAGCACAGCCTGAATTGCCACATAAATGCCGTGAAACTGGTACTTCTCAAACATGACCTCAGTGATCTTCTCCCGGTTCTTGGTGGGGTTCATGGGCGGCTCGGTCAGCAGGATCTTGAGGAAGAAACCAATCAAATGCAAACTGAGTGAATTCAAACGGGTTGTTTGCTTCGTTACTTTATATGACGCTCCAGTAAACGGTTTCTCCTGAGCTTTATTGTGAAAGGTTGACACACTGCAACATCCGCCCAGCTGTGTTCTACCTTGCATTCTGGTGGGTTGATGTCCAGGCGGTCGGGCCCGAAGGTGTAATCCCACAGGTGGAGCATGTCTTCCCAGCTGCGCACCATGCCGTTCTCCATGGGGTAGGACACCTCCAGCATGGAGCGGCATTCGCTGGCCTCATCACCCACCATCAGGTCCTGGTGGGAGAGAGCAGGAGGAGCTCAGCAACGCGATAACAGTTGGCCTTTCTGTAAAATGTCTGTTTATTTATTTGTATTTATTTCTTAAAGGATGAGGACTGGATATTTTTTCTACTAATTTCCATCCTGGTGCCAATACGATATCTTAATTTGGCACAGATGCCTTAACAATCCTTTTTACAATACCACAGTTTGGGGAATGTATAAATCAATGTTTATACGCAAGCAACCTAACAAGAACTTTGTCAGAATATAGTATTTAAATCAGGTAATGTATGATCAAAGCATAATCAGACTAAGAATCAAACTGATGACAACTTTTGACTTGATGCTAAACACATTTCGGTTAGTGTTTAAATACTTTTTGAGGTTTCCACATAGCTTACTTTGGGGGGGAAAAGGAAGGTGTATTTTACAAAACAAAGACAGACAATTATCTTGTGAACAATGATGTCTTTGTTTTGATCCGACTGTGGATTATGAAATGAAGCCAACGTGGCCTTTGCACTCCCGCTCTACAAAATATCTGCGTGCAGTCCTGTCAGGATTACGAGGAGTAAAAATCGGAGTGCTCTGCATAACCCCAGGTTACGTGAGCATATGAATTTAACTGTGTCTTACAGGCCGCTAACAGGTGTACGCTTCTAAGACACTTAGAACTGTACACGTTAGGGCTGCGTTTGAGCTGAGAGGTAAGAGGAGCTTGAGGAAAAGAGGTCGGTCAGGTGTTTAATTAGCTTAGCAAGTCTTACAGTGTGTGTTTGGACTTACCAGGCAGGCATTCCCTCTGCTTTAACCAGAATACAACCACATAAATAAGTGACAAATAGATAAACTCAAGATTGAACGGGGAAAAAATATGCAAAGCAAGACATTGAAGTAATCTCACCTTTATCTCAATGTTGCCCACTTTGGTGGTTGAGCGTATGATTGGTCGACCCACCATGGCAGGGAAGATGTGGTCGGGGAAGTTGGATCCAGCAAAGCCACACTTGACAAACTGGGGAGGGATTATTATGTTATGTGCGTGTCAATAAAGTTCTCGTTTTTGTACGTCAACTGAAACAGAGTTGGTTTTGTGTTGCCCTGAATTGTTTCTGCACTCAATCCTTTTGGAGTGGATTATTCCCATTCATAAATCAATTCCATTCAGTGTAACCTGTCTTAATCTCTCTGTCCCAGAGTGTATTATCGTGATGCATTTACCAGATTATTTATCAGAACATGCAAACGCAATTTCATTACATTTTTTAAAGCATGTGTAAATAACTCATTTGGCATGCATGGGGAAATAAGTATGTTGTTGCATTGCTTTTAAATGCCCTGCGATACACTCTCTGCCCGTCATGACTACACCTCATGCCGTAGTGTCTCAACTTGTCTTCGTGGCCATGAACACATTCCTTAGCCTGAAGCGAGGCCATGCATTCCAAAGAGAGGACACACAGGACACAACCAGTTTCTGACTGCAGGTATAAGGTTCATTGCTCTCGTTTGTCCTCATATATATATATCAGTATTTACTCGTCACAATACAGTATTCAAGAGCCGCTCCAGATGTTTTATCATCTCAAATCTCTCTTCCTGCTTTTCATCCAATTGTTGCTCGGTTTGAAGCATCGCAACCATTTATGGCTGAGCGTATAGAGGCAGAGTGACAAGTCCAGACAGATGTGGAATCAGGCTGCAGTATTCACACAGATTCACACCCTTCAGATGTCAACCATTGCATGTGATCCAGATGTAAACTTTTACCCTCTTAGCAGCCGCTTTGAAATAAAACAGATGTTAACACACAGCTGGTGGAGGTTTGCATGAGACATTTTGAAGATAACACTTTGAATACAAGCTTAAAGTGAATAGTGATGTTAACAGACTGTTGGGTAACTGCATGGTACAATACAGACACGGCTTGACTTACCCCCGTCCCATTGTCACAGACCACCACCTTTCTCCCCTCGCTGTCCATGCTCAAACAAATACAGCTCAATATACTCCCTCCTGTCAGGACAGGAGTCTAACTAACAAATGACAAGTCCAAGACTATAATGCATGAATCTGGCAGTGACTACAACTGACAGGTAAGCAGAAGTCTTCTTGCTACTCCTTCCAGCGTGGGCGGGATCGCTGAATGGGTGAACACCCATTTTCTGTGATCAGGAAAGAGGGGAAGGACCTATATACACTCCCTTTTTTGAGGGAAATTCATTTTTAAAGTTGTCATTTCTTTTTTTGCAACAATAAAAACAACATTTGGTCCATTTATGAAAGTAAAAAGTAAATGTGCATACTCTGCCCACTTCTGGTGAGACAATTAGCTACTTCTGTACACTTTACACTGTTATTTGTATCTTATATACTATCAAACTCATGTCTTTTTTTCTGAAATATTCCACATTTAAAAGTCAAGATTAAAACAAATTCCAAGCTATACTGCAGACTGTTTTTGGTAGACCTTAAAAGTGTCATCTTCCTTGAGGAATGTAGCCTATAAATATTAGAAAAACATCAAAATAGGATGTACTTCAGAACAAATGTACTGTATATGTGTATTTTCATCATTTCAGCATGATATGCATATTTCATATGGAATTATTAATTTCTTAATTTAATTTCTCATTGTTATTTAAAATTATTGAAACATCTTTTCACTTTTAAACTTTTTGTCATGTATTTTGAATTGCTTCACTGAAAATAGCAGTAGTGTATAATAATTTACTACACTGTATAGGTATGACGTATTCACACAGCAGTGTATAATAGTGTATTATAATCTATAACATCATGAATGAATAAAAACGTAAAAGCAATTGTTGTCATATTTCAATCCTTCCTTAGGTTCCCCTGAGAGACACTGGATGGCCCCTGAGAGACACTGGATGGCGTCCTGCTCCCGTGTTTTCTACCTTTTTTAACTCTCGTTGGGCGACACAACGAGAGAGAAGGTATGTCACTTCCGGCCGCCATCTTTAATTGGTCTAGGAAACAGTTACAATTCGTGAACAGATAAAAATATTCTAAATTGTGCAGCAGAAAGAGTATTTGTTTCGTTTAAGTTGGTAGAAGAGTATTTTGGGAACCTGGGGAAGTATTCAAAATATTGGTAACATTGTAACTTTGTAGTTACATTATTCAATAGAAGAGCCTGCCAGTAACTTGCAGTGTTTAGCGTTAAATCTTGTCTGATAAAACCACTCTATCCTTCCTAAATTTAGCTACAACAGACAAAGTAGCTAGCTAGTAGCTAGCTAGCTAGTAGCTAGCTAGCTAACGCTAGCAGCTAAGTTGTGGTGAACATAGGAGCATTTAGCAGCTAAAGAACCATGATGTTTTCCTCAGGAGACTAAATTGAACCAAAATGAGGGTGAATATTGGACTTAAATCAATTAGGTGTTGCTCTGTGTCTGAATGCAAAAATAGTTTGGTAACATGCTAATATGTGAATGTAGTATTTCAGCTAGTTGTGCACATAACCACAGGGGGTTCACTGTCTGTAATTAGAATATATTATGACGTTTGGCTCTGCTTTTGTCTCTGTTTGCATTATTACATGTAATTTAAGTTCAGGGCTTTATTTTGAAATGAATTAGCACAGATTGTAGTCTTCTAGTTGTCTCTTATGTTCAATGGACTTGATAACAACAGGATCAACAACCCTTGCAATTTCATACTCTTAATCTCAATCCTAAAGAAATTAATTGTACTTTTCCAGTGAAATATAAATCAATGTTTGGATTTTTATGACAATAATGCACTACATAAACCCTTGAAGTGTTGTTTTGCGGTTGGTGCACCCAAATTAGCTTGGATAAATTCATGTTGAACTTTTGTTTTATATCTTCGGTGGACCCTAGGTTCACAAAGCAAATGTGTACAACATGTACTGAATGGTCTGTATGTGGCCCATAATTAGTCTTGTCACACGTCATTAACACAGTTTTTAACTTATAAATACAGTATAACTTTGGATAAAAATAGGTTCATTTATTTACATAAAACATTTACAAAATACATCTTTTCATTGCAGTAATGAGTTATGAGAACTGATGGTTGTAAAAAAAAGACAGCAAACAGGCCTTTGAGTGTGTCTTTCCGACACAAGGACACACTCGTATCCGACTCGGTCTCCCTGTTCTCAAATGTAAATGGCACATTGAGTTAAGACCGATTAGTGCTCTACATTCTCGCTGTCTTGTCTTTTCTGTTTCAGCTCCTGCAGGAATTCATCAGAGCAGCTCAGGAGCGTTTACAAAAAAGACTACACATTTTAAATGGTAAACAAAAGAGCAGTGAACAGGTAAAACACAGCTGGTAACAAAATGTTTTGTATTTTAAGCAGCAACAAATGCATCATTAGTTACATAAAGTCTTTCTAAACTTATGCTATTAATTGTTTTGTCATTGTAAAAGAGTGATGCCCTTATTTTTTAAGGCAGTGAAATGTGTTTAATTGGTCTGTCACTATGTTTGCATGCCATCATAACCTGATTACTCTGAATAACAAGATGGTTAAAGCTGACATTGTTTGCTTACACAATTTTCTTAATAGTGCCATTAGAAAGGTCAATTTTGGAGATTTATTCAAACTTCAACTTCATCAACACATTTGTTACCTACATAAGTTATGCCTGTGCTGATAAGTAATGTTTAAAATATGCCAATTATATTGTTTGCATGACAGTTGGCATATTGCTGTCGTCTGAAGATAATAAAGTTATTAATGTGCATGTAAATGTAGTGACGTATATTAAAAGCCTACCCAAGGCATTGTTCATTGTGTCCTCACAATTTTCCATACAAATGAGTTCTGTAGATAATGACTATTAGAAAATTATCTATCCAAAAATATTGACTGAATCAAAACTTGAAATAGTATTACTCACATTATCTAAAGACCATGGTCCGCAGTGAACTAATTCATTTAACAGTCAAAGTCATGTGCCATGGTGCTTTTTTTTCTTTTTAAGTGCTCGTTGTTTTTGCATATCATTGCCTTTCAATGTCCACTCACAGCCACATCCAGGAGCCACATCCAGTGGCCCCATCTTCCTCCCACTGAGACCCCCTCAGTGTTCCCAAACAGCCACGGCCAGTTGAAGCGTCTCTATCTGGGTCCGCTGATAGACGGCGCTCTCGCCCCTCTTTGCAGGCGGCGAGAGTCTTGATCGTCTCATGACTCGAACTCGCTGTCGCTGCTGACGGAGATCTCCGGGGTGGAGGCCCCTGTTCCTCTGCGCTCGTCTGTGCTGCAGTCGCTGGCCTCCGGGCTGCCCAGGTGGCGAGGAGAGGGAGGCAACAAGTGGGGGTGATGCCGGCGGTCCTGGAGGGAGCCATCGGGTGAGCTCCCAGGGGGCATGTGGGAAGGATCCTGCTGCATTCTGGGTGGAGGGAGAAATGAGAGACAGGAGATTGGGTTTAATAGCTGCTCTTCAGGCAGATATTAGTATTCATTGCATGCACTGGAATCTTCCCTCCTTAGTTTCTCTCATAATATCAGTTATATGCTTTTTAACAAACTGTAGCCTATGTTACTGAAGGCCAATTGTGTCTGCTTCTCAGAAAATGTTTGTAAAAAAAAAAACATAATCTATAACTCGAAGTTAACAGCAAATTTCGAGTCACCATGAGCCTATTTCTCCTCGTCTTTTCTCCTTTCTAGTCATAATAAGCATAACCATGTGTGCACCTTGACATACCTGTTCTTTGCGGACGCAGCGCGGTCTCTCTGCCGGCGGTTCTTGAACCAGTTGCCGACCTGTGTGGGCGTGAGCCCCGTGGCCTGGGCCAAGTGACGTTTCCTGGACGGGTTGGGGTAAGGGTCTTGAAGGTACCACTCTCTCAACAAACTGCGAGTCCTTTCCTGGAGAACACATAGAAATATAGGACATATTTAGGCTGCCATTCATTAATCGTATGTTATACAAAGTGCACTCTATTAGCATGGAATAGCACTTTGGAAAGACACCATATTGTGTTTTGATATCATTCTATTACACCACAATAATCTTAACACTCATATGATGCTCAGTATAATCGCATTAGACTGGATTGATGAATACAGTGATTACAATCTACATTAGGAGTATAAATAACAATTTATAGCCACTAAATTGGATCATGTTAAGGGGCTTAATAGGCTGTTGGGGGGACAATCCCTCCTGAGGTTTGGAATTAAAGATTAACACGTATGAACAATACTTCGCCCTGCCACATGAGGGAGATCACACACATAAACACACAATACTCTTTGAATCCTGAAAGTTCATTCCTCTATTTTGAAATTGAACAGATTATCATAGCAGTTATCATAACTTTATGTGATGCATAACATCTATTTGCTTCCAAAAGAACTACTCATGATCTCATGGCACTAAACACATATTCAGTGTTTCTGTATACGTCTGTATACACATGTTGCTCAAGTGGCACTAGCAGTTAAACATGGTATGAATGTCTATATTGACTTCTGAATAGCAGATAGGTGGCTCATTTAGATTATTGTTCATACTGTGGTTTTTAATTGTGAAAGAAGTAGCTGATAATTAAAAAAAGAAGTTTAAACTCTACTTGCATACATCTGGCCTTTGCAGGTGACCACATATATGTTACAGCAGCGAAAGTACAAGAAGAAGAACATTATGCTGAATGTGACAATTTTAACTCAAGAACCCATACAAGTAAATAAAAGGCTGTGTGGCATCATATAACGTTGGTATAAGACATATGAGACAAATATATGACAAAACAAATCAAGAAACTTAACATGACGTATCCACTTATGGATACGTCATGTTACGTTTCTTATGGAGTTGTGCTGGAATCACTGCTAAAGTCTATAGTATAGCCTTCACGGCTAAAGGCAAAGGGATAACCACAGCTCATTCTCATTTGAGAGCTTGATACAAAAGCTTAAAAAGCACTTTTAGAGGAGAGCAACTGGTGATCAAGTTGCACTTTCCTACTGATTTTCAATATCATTTCCCCCAAAGACGAGGGAACACGTGGGTTGTTCCGGGTTCAGACTACCTGTCACCAGCAGCCATCGTTACACCGTGTTTACCTTGAAGCAATGCGTCTTCTGCTCGCCGTCCCAGATGGTGCGGGGCAGGGGGAACTTCTTGCGGATCCGGTACTTCTCCACGGGCCCCAGCGGCCGCCCGCGCAGCCTCTCCGCCTCCCGGTAGTGCGCGTCCAGCCACAGGTCCTGGAGCTTGGCGTGCGACTCGCGCGTAAACCGGTGGCTCTGGAGGATCTGGTAAAGACCCTCGAAGTTCCCGCCGTGGAAGGCGACCAGCGCCCTCGCTCGCATCACGGACTCGTGTCGGTTCAGCGCCTCCCCAGCGGAGCCAGGGACGGCGGCGGGCAGCGACCACAGGAACCTGCCGAGGCGCTCGATGTCCCCGGTCTCCTCCAAGTTCTCGCACACCCGAGCCACCTGGTCCGGCGTGAACATCGGCAGTGGAAACATCTTTTCTCCCAGTAGCTCACCGAAGAAGCTATGAAATGTTCGCGTGGTGCATGAAGTGTCGTGTCCAACCGTGCGTAACGCTCCGTGCGCTCGCTGCTTCCTCTGTGTGTGTGTAGGTGATGGCAAGATTATTGACACTTGCAGCATCTATCTGCTGCCTCTCTTATTAAGTAGCTGAGTCGTTCCTGGTATTTGGGCAAATGTTTCAGAGAAGCTGGTGCGCAACGGTGCGGCGACTCCAGGTTTCCGAAGCAGAGCCAAATAAAGAACGAGGACAAGGAGTCAACCTGTATTTATAGCGAGATACAATTAGCATCTCTGTAGTTGTTTTGAGAAGGATTATACGTCCTGGCCATTAGCCTCTTAGCGGGGGGTAGTGTGTACAGAGGTGACTGGCTGATCAGCTTGTTTGGCTTATAGCCTGAGGATACATTGACTGCCGGGATGACTGCAGAGAGCAAACAAGCGAGGATAGGCTGTTTGGTGAAGGATCTGGTGGAGCTGCAGCACAGCCTGAGGAGGAGAGGATGAGGGGAGAGTAAATGTGGAGTGAGACAGAAAACCACTCAGGGTTCTGACAGCAGGCAAACCCCAAGAAAATGGGAGGAGAATGGCAAGAAATTAGGTTATTGACGCTTTTATAACACTTTGAAGTGGTAATGAGGACTAGCTAAGCCTGCACACTCGGATGGCACAATTAAATCTTGGGGTCATGGTCATGAAAATCTGTATCACATGTGCCTGGACATTTGGCCAAGAGGACAGGTCGGGACACAAAGCTGCGATCCCCGACCAGCTAATACCCATGTAATTAAAACAGACACGGTTGCACCTATAGGTCATCCTCAGCGACCTCTTGCCAGGACAAGACATAATGAAAACGCCCCTAGACATCGATGTATGGTGGGGCAACTCCGGGACAAGGACTTAATGATCTGCTGTTCAATCCCTCGGATCTCAGTAGCTCATTAATCAGACTTAAGATAATTTTCTTATTAATCAGGTTAAGGATCCTGTCAGCATCTGTTGACCGTAATACAAACATGTTACACGTCATCTACACATCATAGCTGGAGGAAATATGTGTATGTCACTTTGCCAAGCATCAGTGGACCAAAAGCTGAATAGATAATTATATAGATATTAAATTAGCAATTTAATTTAAAGCCTAAAGCAACCGGTGCTGAAGGCCGACGTAGATTAATCCCTGGAGTGAATATGAGCCTTTGCATAAAGGTTGCAGTCAGGTCAAGGATCATCTGGTTTAAAATGAGGTGAAGTGGCTTAAAATTCATCTATAAATCTGTCTAGAATACAGATATTAGCCCACCACGCATGGAGCTAATTTGTGTCTGCAAATAGTTGTTGTTGTTGTTGAGATCGATACTAAACAACACATTGAAATAATTCCTCCAACAAAAACAGTTTGTGTCATCTTAAATACTTCTTTAGTGCATATATAGTGCTTTAACGTGTTATAAATATATTGTAGAAGCAAATGATCAACTGTTAATGCACACATAGAATTAAAGAAAATGTATTTTCAAAGAAAATGAAATGAGAAAAATATGAATCTGATACATTCAAAGCAAATTATTAAAACAAATTCCATATGAGCATCAAGTAAGGAGTCATCTTAAGACTTATGCTCACACACCAGTTGTGTGTTGTTGTTTTTTAGTTTATATTTACATTACATCCTTTTTCCTGAATGACATAAATAAAATATAAATGTTTATGCAGTTTCATGAAGCAAGTTTTACCCACAATTAGTTTTTCTCAACATTCTAGTTATGAGTGAGGCGTCATCCTCTAATGACATTTTGTCAGTGCCACAGTTTTAGAACAGACCCTTACTTATATAGTTGTTGGTTGAAAAGTTAGTTGTAAACTTGTTTTCAGAGATCAAACTAATATATATTTCAATTTAATGTATCACTTGTCAAATTATTTTACTCAATCTTTAGGTCATTATATATATATATATATATATATATATATATATATATATCTTTTTTCTGACAAACATTACAATAGACCACAAGTTACAACAACGTAAAACAGAAATGTCCAAAAATAATTCCAAGATATTCAATTCACAGTAATATAAGACGTGTTTGAGCAGCTGAAATGAGCAAATATGTTTGAGATAAATTACTTGAAGCAATTAACCAATTATCAGAATTGACACAAGTTAATGTACATGGAACTGGTTAACTATTCCTTCCAGCATCAGTCATGACGGACGCTTTGTTCGCTGTTCAGTGGAGTTTAGGGTGTAGAAAGCGTATATTATTACTTTATAAGCAGTCGGCAATCATTTGATACGTGTTAGAGCCTAAATCTAGATTAACATACCAGGTGGGATTGGTGAGCTAATGCAAAAGGGGTTATGTGTGATGTGTGTGTGTGTGTGTGTGTGTGTGTGTGTGTGTGTGTGTGTGTGTGTGTGTGTGTGTGTGTGTGTGTGTGTGTCTGTCCGCCACACTCTTTGGCACAGAAGGGGAGAAATGAGCTCAGTGAAGATCATGCTCACAGTTAATCTAACCCCTCTAAAGTTTCAGACACTTCGCGCCCCTGACCGCCACCACACTTACGTACACACACACACACACACACACACACACACACACACCTTCATTACAAGAAATCCCCCCCAACCCAATCTGTTTAACACTTTGAGAGCAGACTGAACCAAAATCTGCTTAAGTGTTCCCAAGCCGTTAGAGCAGGATGAATGATAAGATGGTGATGGGATGAACGATTACATATGTGTTTGTAGAAGGGGGGGGGGTCGTACATATATATATATATATATATATATATATATATATATATATATATATATATACATATATATATACACAGTATATCACATCTTTATATCTTTGTAAAATAGAACATCTTGACATCACTGATCATGCTTTTGTCACTACTAATGTACCTCTTGTGATAGTGATTTCAATGTATAACTTCAAGGCCATTTAAATCCTAGATATTTGTCCTATATGTCCCTTGGCCATATCGTTTGGACAGCAGAGCATCACCTCTCACTGCCACTGCAGTTTTACTCATCTGCAACAATTTCAGACAGATTTATTTTTTGAAATTGATACCAAAAATGTACGTATGTCAAAGAGAATTACAATAAGTAAACAGAGATTTATTCAAATTAATGTTAAATAGCTGCTATAAACGTTTTGGAGCGGCATTCTTGAAGGGAATCACTCAGGAATCTCAACTTTATAGTTATAATATAATAATATATAATATAATAGTCCCGCTAATCTCCTATGTTTCTCTGAACCGCTGCCAAAGATGAGCCATGAACAGCCCACAAACAAAAAAATGCTAATTTTCATTGTCACTTCACAGAAAGGTTTAAAACCTTCATTCCTTCCATTAAAACAGTCCAAACGCATGCAGGATAGAACTGGAAAGCCCAATGTGCTTGCAGGCGTGTGTGTGTGTGTGTGTGTGTGTGTGTGTCTTTGTGTCCTTTGCTGGATCCTAATTCAGGTGCTGGACCACCCAAAGGACACGGCACACCTGATCCGAAGGTCAGACTGAGCCGACGCCTTTTTTCCCCAAATGGAAGAGACTCAAAACCACTGGTGCATTCAGGTGCTCCTCGTCCACTCATCAGGTGTGAGACTCTTCATGTTTACTCAGTCGACCCTTAAATGGTCAACGGAGTGCAAACATCCATGCAACAGTAGAGATGAGGCCGAGCTTTCATGTGTTACCCTGCAGAGGGAATAAATAGTGTAGTCCATGTTTAACAGTGATTGAAGACCAACTGATGGGGAAAAAAGAAGGTAAATACAACGTGTTCGTGTGACATTTCCCGACTTAATGAGTTGCTGAGAGTCAATTGATGCACACAATGGATTACAAGACACAGAGGGCTGGGTGCAGCGTTTGTGTCCTCCAAAAAGTAATCGACTGGCTTCGTAGAAGCATTTTAAACAGAACGATTATAACTTAACTGGTCTTGAAATGCACGAGTCTTCCCAATACATAACGCCATAGGTTTTAGCTTCTGATCAGGGATAACAAGTGGAGAAAATGGCTGCATATTGCTCTTTGTCAAAAAGAAGGATTAACATTTTATCGACTCAGACTTCTGGTTGCATGATAAACTAATAAGAACTATAAAGAGTGCAAAAAAAAATAAACCTTTAGTTCCATTGAGTTTGTGTTGTTTGGTCACTGTTTAACTGTGTTTTTAATTTAAGAACAAACTGGAGAATGTGTAAAACTTGTTAGCAGCTACAAATTAATATACACACACACGCACACACACACAAGCACACACACACTGCTTCATTGGTGGAACCCCACTTGGCATAATTAATTAGAGGCTTAAACAGAAGCCTCCTGCTTAAAAAAAATGACCTGTTGATTTTGCCAACAGGCAATGCGGGGGGCATGCTGTGTGTTTGTGTGTGTGCGAGTGTGTGTGTGTGTGTGTGTGTGTGTGTGTGTGTGTGTGTGTGT
Source organism: Myoxocephalus aenaeus (assembly GCA_038501785.1). Classification (NCBI taxonomy): domain Eukaryota; kingdom Metazoa; phylum Chordata; class Actinopteri; order Perciformes; family Cottidae; genus Myoxocephalus; species Myoxocephalus aenaeus. The sequence goes on from JBAMJR010000111.1 coordinate 1,836,077, forward strand.
GTGTGTGTGTGTGTGTGTGTGTGTGTGTGTGTGTGTGTGTGTGTGTGTGTGTGTGGAAAGGGGGTATTACCATGCTGTATAAATCCACACCAAGCACAATTAACAAGCAATTGGGAGGAGAAGTAATTAGTATTATCTGCTTATCACCGTCGACCCCTATTCTAAGGAAAATGGGTTAAAACACACACACACACACACACACACACACACACACACACACACACACACACACACACACGCTCTAATTCCCTCCAGGCAAATGTGTAAGGGCTAATTACAAGCTCATTTGCAACTGAATAGCAGTATCCTCCCAGACAGGTCTATCCCCCATGCGTCCTCCCCTCCCCTCGTCCTCAACATACTGTGTGTTAGCTTTACCTCTCAGCCACACACTCACCAAACAAACGCCAAAAACTGCTTCCCCGTCCGTCGCTGTGTGGTGAGAGGAGGGGGAGAGAGGGAGATCTCTTGATTCAATAGACACAGGTGATATAAAGTAAATGTGGCATTAAAACTTTAAACCAAACAGATGTTTAAATTAGATCTCCAGCTCAATTTGATGCATATATTTGAATACAATTTAAAGAAATAGACACATATTGTACCAGTGTGTATATCTAAAAAGCGCTATTAGCTGAAGCCTCTGCCTCTTTGTGTCAAATCTTAATTTTGTAACTGATTATTAGTTTTGTCCAACTGTAACACCCAGGGCTGTTTGGGCTTATGAATGTAAAGAAATAGTGAAATATTTTGACAATTTTACATTGCCCGAAACTAACAGTCCACACTACGGAGATATTATTTTTACTATCATTGACAAAATTTTAAAAAACTGAAAATATTTGCTTGGAGAAGCAACATTTGGTGTGTTTTTTAATTGAATGTAATTAGTACATTTCTGCAATGTACAAAATCATCTGTATGAGAAACCTAAATCAATATGAGATGGACATTCACAAGAAGTGAAAGAAATTGGGCTTTACTTGTTAGACTCAGTATGCTCCTTGACTAAAGAGGAAACACCAAACTATAAGTCCCATATTAAGCAGCTGATTGAGCAGCTGGAACTGTTGATTTCTTTTTAAATAGTTTTGTATTAAAAATGACTTTGATGATCAATTGATTATCAAAGTTGTTGCAGATACATTTTCTGTCAGGCGACTACCGTAAAAGTCGGGTTACAAGCCGCTTTTACCGGTGGGTGTCCCCGCTGTAGACCAGCAGCAGCACTAGCTAGCGCTGCTGCTAGCTCCCCGCTGCTGCTGCTACTACCCCTGTCCCCTCTGCCCGAATCGTATTTTAATTTATCTTTGCTCTGACTGATCTTTTTCTGTGACCATGTTAATGTTACTTGAAACTCTGGTCTCATAGCAAATGTCTGACCCTTTTTCATATATCATTACCCAAAGAGCTCTCCGTCGAGGATACATTTTTAAAAAAGCATAAAGCTCCAACAAGCAACTTTCATTTTGTGCTGATTTTGGCGCGCCCCGTTAACAAAATGGCAGCGAAGCCGGATCTGAGTCTGGGCCGGTTGAAACCAGTTAAAAGTTCCTCACAGTAACTTTAAAAGATGATATAATAATGAATATGTCAAGCGTATATTCAAGAGGCCAGTTTCCTTTTTAAGACTTTCACGACGTGTCAGAGGAAGATTCTTGGGGCACGTGACTCGATTCCCTCGACAGAAGCAGCGCGGTGTCACTGGGCCTGGTTCCGTGACATTACAGCACTTCCCGGGTAAATCCCGTCTGCGTGAATTAATAAGTGATTCAGAGCAACAAGCTCCTCTACACTTCAAGGTGTGAAGTGGAAAGCTTTCCTGAGATTAGTTGTGCGGTGAGGTGTTCTTTCCAGGTATCGTTAACCAGTGGATCCCTTGTTGGTCCCTCCAGTACAATGAACCGCCCCCAGACAGTATCATGCTCGCTGTTGACGGATCAGCTTATCGCAAGCTCACAGTTAGCTGGTAAATGCTAATTTAAGCCTTTAAAAAATAGCCCAGCAACTCACTGCTACTTCTGGATTAGTTCTTTTCCTGTCTCATTGTGGCCGAAGAGCTTGTTTGATTACTGAGAGACGACCGTCTGGGTGACTCACTACGTGATGTAACGGGGACATTTTATAACTGGGAAAGCCTGGAAGCACTCTGACTGTTCGTAAGTTTGTTTGAAAGAGAATCAGATGAAGAATCAGGTGACTTTAAAACATCCATCCTGCCATCTTGTTAAACTGTCAAAAGACCAGCTGCACATTATATTGGATAAAACAAAAAAAAGGTTAGATGATTTAAATGAATTGTGCGCTCTTCAGTAGTCACAATAAATGAATGTGTTAAATAACCTAAATATTCTCTCAGGGTTTCGTTTAGTTACTTCACAGTTTGCCTAATATTTATTTGATTGACAGCACTGTAGATCAAATCTTGTGTAGTCCTTCCGAGAACAAAAATGTGTTTCATAAAATCCTCTCACTTTTATTGGTCTCAGCTGCTCCTATGGGTCCATGTAATTATTAAGTTAAGTTTTGATTATTGTTCTCCTTTCTACTTTTATTTCAACTGAGTTTCTGGCATGAAACAACTAAAACAGAGCAGCTTGATTTGATTGCAAACTATGCATGAGTTTGCAATAATATAATAAAAAAAACAAATATGCTATATTTTTTGTCTAAAAAAAGGTTTTATTTGTCTTTTTTTTAAGACAAATGTAGTATAAACTGAATATTTTACTAATATTTGCATCAAACCCTCCATCATGCTTGGTCATAAAACCCTCCTCTTCCTCTGCTTCCCTCCATCATCATATGTAACAGGTGTTACTGGAGTTGTTTAGGAATCCTGACGGATTTAAGGTGGGGCTTATTCTTACCTAATGCTATAATGCTCATTAATTCCTACTTTGGTGACTCCCACTGATCCTCTCTGGTCGGCCCGTACTCGCCTCCATGTGCTGCCAGCGCTGTCAGGGAGACGGCTCAGCTGTCAGGAGGGAGGAAGCAGAGGATGGTTCGTCTTTTAGAGGGACAGTAGCAAGAAGCGAGAACGTGGGACTGTAGGATGAAAGGGCGTCCCGCTAATTATTGACCCACCAAGGAGGGGTGTGTGTCCCTTGAGTATTTTGTGGAACAATTGTTTGGACTGTCTTCAAAACAATAGTTTCTTAATTCTGATGGTGGAAGAAGGCACTTTGTATGGTTTCTCCTGCTTTGTGGCAGAACTACGATTCTGATAACGTCGTGACTTTGAGCCAAACTTTGTGCGCTTCATTAAATGTAATTTGTGCATTTCTACAATTACAAAAACATCTGTATGAGGTTCCTCAGTAGAAGTGCAATGGCACGCAAAATTTGTACGCGCAAGGATTTTAGGGGGGGAGTACAGCTGGGAAACAAAAGATTTTGTTCTTTTTTTAAATTTATTTTCTATTGTCTTAGTATCAGCAAGAAAAAGTAAAACAATTCAGTATTGGTCTAAATTAATTACAAAACCATGGACACATGAAGAAACATAATAATATCCAAGAGCTTTGTTTCATTTATGACTGCGTCTCATCACATATCAACAATAAGGAACACTTCTCCGATCAGAAGGGAACACTGAACTACAAGTCCCACACTGAACAGTTCAGGGTGAATTACGTACCATTACAGCCGTACTTCATATAAACTGAACTGCTTATAATTTGAGTGAACACCTAAACTGAAGACACATATATTCGAATATATGTGTTTTTTTAAAGGGAATATTCGAACGTCATTTTTTAGCAATTTTGACAGCCCTAGCTTCATGTCAGAGAGCATGGGGGATGGAGCCCCCATCTGTGAATATGTGATACCCCACAAACTAATGAGAGGATAATCTCTCACATGGACCATATGAAAAACGTTGCCGCCAGGCGGTCCGACATCAGATACCTGACGGCACTCGACAGAATAGTTGTAAAAATTTATTGTTTTGTTTCCCCGAGTATATTCTGGAACAAATTTAACATTTAACACCACCTTAATTATTTCTGTCAAACATCCTCTGCCCACCATTTGAGTGATGCATTTAATGAGTTATAGTTGCATTTAATGAGTTATAGTTAGTACTCTGTATAGTTGTCTTATGCATAATACTTCACATATGCGTCACTAATGATGCATTTTTGCTACTCCTTTTCATAGTGATCTGTTTTTACAGTTACTATACAATAGGATGTGAATTCACTTATTTTTCTACTAAGTAGAAGGGACAAAAGACTAAAAAAAAAGTTATTTCTTTTAATTGTGAGCAGCTTAAAGCGGCTCCTCCATTTACTTTGTGTCTTACATTCTGGGACAATATTCTCCAAAGTAAAATATCAGTCACTATACTGACTCCTTGAAGTATACAAAGTATCCTTAAAGTATCTCCAGCCTTTTACACACACTTAATACTAGTTTCTCGTATGAAACTCTCATCCAGTTGTTTTTAATATTTAGCTATTATTCACCAATGACTACATTATTAACACCAACCGCGATTCAACAGGTGTTGAACTAGTAGTGAAAACAGATATTCACAGTCACTCCTAGCTTATATTGATTTTGTCATGTTGTGTGATCCTTTGATACAGCGGCTGACCGACTCAACTAAAATTGAATCTGTCATATAAATCCCACTTAATCTCCCGTGTTACAACTGCTATATTAAGTATATTAACTAGCGTAAGTGTCGGCCGAGTTGTTTGATGTCAAAGCAGCGTCTCTGGAGTAGAATCTGTCCGTTTGAATCTTTCCCGCTACTTTTGATCGACTTTTTTAATTAAAATAAAATCCATGTTTGTTGTCTATCGATCGAGCCACGCATGATATCACTGAACCCCTCCATGTAATCTTTGATACCTTGTTGGCACACAGCCAGGATGTGTTGTGTAAACATTGGGGTACTTGTATCATAGCTCCCAAATGGCGTCGATCGATCGAAGCAAAATTAACTCGTGGCCACGGCCGCCATTGTAAAACGTGTGTGTGTGTGTGTGAGCGGTGGAGAGCATATGTTTTACTCCTTCACTCTGTGGTGTGTGTGTGTGTGTGTGTGTGTGTGTGTGAGAGAGAGAGAGAATCTCCTGCAGCAAACAAAGTCCTATACAAGCGTGATGACTTTTAACGGTTACTCACCTGTGTGTGTGTGTGTGTGTGTGTGTGTGTGTGTGTGTGCTCTTGTGTACATGTCTGCTGTGTGTTTTCCCGCTGGGTTCATGTGACAGCAGGGGTGGGAGGCTAAGAGCTTGGTGAGAGGGATTACCTATATCTGTTAGGCCTCCTTTTCTTTCCCCCCGGCAGTGTCACGTCTCATTACTTCTGTCCTCCAGCGCGGATAGTCTGGCTTTAGCGGGATACATTTAAGATGCAGGCAGCCTGCGCGTCCAAGAGCACCAGGTTTAGAGGCAGAGTGATATGCGCGCCCTTTGCCCGAGAGGCTTTTTTTTTCAGTAAGCAGACAGGTAAACTTCTCCCAAAGCTGGCATTGATGGTCGTTAAGCCTTCGCTTGTTTAAGTGAAACGGATGGCTGCGTGCGGTTACAATCTGAGGAAATGAACACGTGACACTTCACGATGGGCGAGGAAGAGCAGAGAGGAGCTATGAAGGAAGGAAGCGAGGTGTTTAGAGAAGGAGACATAGTCGAGTATTAAGGGTGAGGTCATAGATGGAGAAATGTGGATATGGAGAAGGCTTTTTTTTCTTCTTCTAAAAATGCCAAATATGTGGTTCCAGCTTTTTTCCAGCTTTCTAATATGATGATTAGCTGCTTTACTTCAAAATGTAACATCCTTTTGTTTCACTTTTTGTTGGACAAGACAATAGAGGATGTCAAACCAAGCTCTTTTTTTTTTTCAAAGTCAAAAGTCAGCTTCAATTTCTCTCCTGAAAGTGAATACAGATAATAATAATAATAATAAAGTGCAAATAGATTAAAAAAGAACATTGAGACAACATATATTAAGAAAAACTATCAGTCTGTATTACAGCAGCATTCAGAAATGTTCTTGAAATTGTGAAAGGCATCTTTTTTATTTATTCTTTGCTGATAATAATAAGAATATAAGAATAACGACTTCAACACACAGTTTCAGTAACACAAGAAGCTACAGTTCTCCCACTTGTGATTTTGACTGAACAGAGAAGGTGAAGCAACGTTTATATTGCTGAAACAATTAGTCGATCAGTTGTGATGCTTATTGTGCTGCTTATCTCTATAAAATATCGTTGTAAAGTGCAATAAATTGGGGGATTTGTATCGTTGGTTGGACGACACAATCAATTAGGAAAAATATTGGAGAATCTAGGAAACTGTGATCTGACATTCAATAGAGCGAATTATTGATCAACCAAGACACTAACTGATGATGAAAATAATTGTTTGGTACAATTCAATTTTTCTTAATCTTACCACCAGACGTCAATCAAATTGTGTCTGTTACAAACATTCCCATTTGTCTCAACCTGCATGAATGTGTGTGTGTGTGTGTGTGTGTGTGTGTGTGTGTGTGTGTGTGTGTGTGTGTGTGTGTGTGTCTAACCTCTCTATCAGGGACGTTTAGGGAGTAGCGGCTGAACTTTTGGCCACCTAAAGTTTCCTCGACGCCTCCCCACTCGTGTGCGAGAGACATTTGTTGCGGCTCTTGTGTGAAACACACAATAGTGTGATTGTAATCCAATTTGTGATTTGTTAAGTCAGTATTCTGAAACAATAAATTCTAAATCCCCCTTTTAGACACTCCAGTTGAACATGTGAAAGATGTCTCGGAGCATTCTCTCGTCTAAACCATTCGGGCCTAATCACTTGCAAATCCTTCCAGTCAAGTGTCTCATTAGACGAAATCACTGATGTTAAGCTGAGTGGCATAAACATGCTCTATGGTCCTCTTTCTATTCAAACCGCTGTTAAACATGCTACAGTGGACAAAACAACCCATTCGTTTGTTGCCACATTTCATTTTGCGAATTCCTTTCATCAGCATGGGTCATTGATTCCTTCATTCCTCACCCATCCGCTGACCCAGAAGGGCCCGCATGTCTACAGCGCCCGCATGTTGACCCTTTGCTCTCGTGGCCCCGCACCCTTTCCTCCCTCCCTCCCTCCCTCTCGAGGAACCCCCCCACCCCCTGCTCATCTCGCCCTCCAGCTGGTTCCCTCCACTGCCAGAAGCCGAGGAGTTTTCCTGGCCTTAGCAGGGCGGCTAATCTAGATGGCGGGAGGCCTCCCTCCTGCTAGCGTACACAAGAGAGGGCAGCCCTAATTGCTTATGTCGTAAAGCTCTCTGACCCAGATAAGCCTCCACTCCCCAAAGCTGTCGATATAACCCCACTTTACCTCACCAAACCTGCCTCTGCTGATCCACACAAGCTAGCCCCTCCTAACGTTTCGGCACCTTCTGCCACATTATTAACACCCAGGACAGGGGGAGATACGGGGAGAAGGAAACGAGCGCCACGAGTAGACGAAACGTGTAGGTTGATAACGGCAGCTTATTTAAGGAGGCGCATGCTGCAGGGAGGCGACTACTTTCAGTGGGATTTTGATTTTGATTCGTGTGTTTTTTGCTTTTTAACTCGTTCAATCAATGCATGTGCTCTCATTTCATCAGGCATTACACCGCGTTCCACATTATTATGCAAATTACACTTTGCTCAGATTTTCCTAAATAGTAATGCACAGTCAGTCAGTATCATTTTCAAGTCATCAACTGTTAGAGTATAAGTCAAATTCTATTGAACAAACCTCCTAATGATAACAGTATTTTTTTTTTAAATAAAAAACTCAAAATGCAGTGTTCCAAATTATTATGCAGAATTTCAGAGTTTCAAGATATATTTATAGGTTGTAAAGAACAAAAAAATGTCATTTGTTGAATTTGCAGCATTACGAGGTCATATTTACTGAAATCAAGAAAAGTTTGAATCAAAAACATCTTAACAGGTCAAGTTACATGTTAACATAGGACCCCTTCTTTGATATCAACTTCACAATTCTTGCATCCATTGAACTTGTGAGTTCTTTGATAGTTTCTGCTTTAATGTCTTTGCAGGATGCCATAATAGCCTCCCAGAGCACCTGCTTGGATGTGAACTGCCTTCCACCCACATAGATCTTTTGCTTGATGATGCTCCAAAGGTGCATGACATGGTGCATTGTCATGCATGAATATGATTTTGCTACGGAAGGCACGGTTCTTCTTTTTGTACCACAGAAGAAAGTGGTCAGTCAGAAACTCTACATACTTTGCCGAGGTCATTTTCACACAGTCAGGGACCCTGAAGGGGCCTACCAGCTCTCTCCCCATGATTCCGGCCCAAAACATGACTCCGCCACCTCCTTGTTGACGTCTCAGCCTTGTTGGGACATGGTGGCCATTCACCAACCATCCACTACTCCATCCATCAGGACCATCAAGGGTTGCACGGCACTCATCCGTAAACAAAACAGTTTGAAAGTTAGTCTTCATGTAGTCCTGAGCCCACTGCAACCTTTTTTGCTTATGAGCTTGGTTTAGGGGTGGCCGAATAACAGGTTTAAGGACACTTGCAAACCTCTTGAGCATCCTACATCTTGAAGTTCGCGAGACTCCAGAGGCACCAGCGGCTTCAAACACCTGTTTGCTGCTATTCAATGGCATTTTAGTGGCTGCTCTCTTAACCCTACGCATTTGTTTGGCAGAAATCTTCCTTATTTTGCCTTTGTCTGAACGAACCCGCTTGTGCTGTGAATCGGTGACAAATTTCTTCACCGTCCGATGATCACGCGCAATTCTTTTGGAAATATCCAATGTTGTGATACCTTGACCAAGGTATTGCACTATTTGCCGCTTTTCAGCAGCAGAGAGATCCTTTTTCTTCCCCATTTTGCCTGAAACATGTAGCTTGCTTAATAATGTGGAACATCCTTCTTAAGTAGTTTTCCTTTGATTGGGCTCACCTGGCAAACTAATTATCACAGGTGTCTGGGATTGATTTCAATCATCCAAATAGCCCTGAGACACAATACCATCCATGAGTTTCATTGAAAAACCAAAAAATGAATGTTTATGACCCTTAAATACAATTTGCCTAATAATGTGGAACGCGGTGTATAAATGAAAAAAGACAAAGAACGGGCCTCATATATGAATACAAAGGCAGTATTTTTATGCAAGGGAGAAGACAGACAAAAACAGGAGAAAACTGAATTTTTTTTACAATTTGTCTGTCTGTTAATTGGTGTATTTTTATATCAACCTTGTTTCTGTAGCTCAAAGGAGAGAGGAAAATAAACTTCTAAAAACAATACGAGGCTTATTCAGATGCACGGACACTATATAATGCACTAATACTAACACAACGTATTAAAAATCATTGGCCGGCACGCTGGGAGTATACGGCTCGATGACTTGACCAGAAATCAAAAGTGACTGCTATTTTTCAATGGCCCCACTGCTTCATCAGGTGGAGGGTGATTAGGTGTGCTCAATGAAAGCCTGTCTAAAGCCAGAGAGCACGGCGTTGCGTGCAGCCCGGCTCTCGCATGCCCGGCTCATTGTTGAGCCCGCTAATGCAGGCTTAGCCACAAAATGCCACCGCGGCTCGGACGGTTGTCAAGAGGCGAATGTCACACGTGCTGCAGATGGCCAGTTCACCGATCAACACGAGCACAGATAGTGATGTTTATTTAAGTTTTCCACGTTAACTTTCTTAAACGGAGATACTGAATAGTTGTTCTTCAGGTACTCGGGTGGTGTAGCGGCCTCGCTGAGGATTCCTTGATACAGTCCTTAATTACTAAAAAGGAGCTTTTAATTGGCTGCTGACCTCGCTCACTGTATAATCACCCACCACATGCTAATGCTATTGGTGCAGGGATGCCTTTAAACCCCATCTTAAGCCATGTTACACCACAGGTAAATGTCAACCGCGTCAGGTGCTTGGTGAACGATACTCCTCCTGATATCTTGGTGTTTTTCCCTCGCTGCCAACGACACAGCACGATAAACAAAACTACAAGTTCCATCATAACTTTATGCTCTTTGTAGTTCTTGGCTCGTCCCGCCTTCAGCTCCTGTTTAAGTGATACTTCCAGAAACACTCTTTTTAATATACTTGTCCTTACAAATCCCTCTGGGGAAGTTAATTGATTTAATCTAAGTGCTCAATGAGCTTTACGCTGACTCAAGATGTTGTTCAGTAGTTGTAACAAGTAACTGTAGTTTGTATAATAATAAAAAGTATAATGACTGACAGTTATGGGTCAAATAAAAGTCATCCTGTAGGTTTAATAGAAAATCCAACAATACAAATCAGGCATTATATTTTGTGAACACAAAACAAAATAGAGAAATAAAGTACCACATCACGTCATCACACGAGTAATATGTTGAAATGGACCTCGCTCCAAAAATACCAAATTAAAATTATTTAAAGTGGTTCTAAAACCAAAAATATTCCGTACCAAACATCGTTTTTTTGCACCAAACACAATTTCGTGCTACAGTTTTCCTGCTTAGGGTCATTTAAAAAAAAATGTCACCCAAATCCAGTTAAACTAAAACATCTTCACAATAAATATATCATAAACACCACGAGTGTGCTCCAAAATCAACAGTTACACATCAAGTTAACACCTAAAAGTAACTGAGCATCTTTTGCAGAAGCATCTGCTGTGTATCGAAGAAGAGCGGTTGATGTCTAATACTGTATTAAATGTAAGTATAATATCAATCATTTGATATATTCCAGTGGTGTTCAGCTAACATTGCCACAGAAATCCTTTTGACAACACAGACTGCTCTTGTTTGGTTTACATTTTGATTGTGCAGTTAGTTTTATCTTCCCCATGCTACATTTCTACCTGCAGCCCACATCATCAGGAGAAAACCCCCAACTCTAGATAATCTAACCGACTACCAGCGTCAGATCCTCCGCGGTACAATACAGCAGTTTTTCCACAGTGTTGGCGTAGTCGTAGTGTTGTACAATGTTCTCTATAAAGTTCCCCAGTGCATTGTGGTCCTCAGGACTTGTGAGTAATCTCTTCCGACAGAACAAGTGCCGAGAACGTCTGAAATGTGCCGACCGTCAATTTCCATCCCCTTGATGTTCTGCTGTAGTGTTTCCAACACTCACTTCAAGCAAAAATAAATATATGTAGATACTGCAACTCTGCACTTCACACTCAAGGACTTATTGCCACCTGGTGGCCGCACCACGTCATTGATTAGCACGACGCTCAAAAAAACATCAAACTGGAAATAAAGTGATATATATATATATACGCAAAAAAACAACAACGCAGGAACTAAAAGGGAGAATTATATATTTTGGCAGTTTCATGATCGTGTCCTACATTTGCATCAACCAATCAGAAGGCTGTTAAATCTCTCTGTACGGGAAACTTGTTTCCATACAGCCAGTCATATCATTTTAAACCTTATTCACATCATGTAGTTTTATCTTTAGGATAGAAGGATTTTTTTCTTCCCCATCTTTTTAATAATAAAAAATAAAAAAACAATCAGCTATAAATTTGACGTTACGTCTGACAACCAAAAGGGACGACTGAATGTGATTTCAGTTGGACTTTGGGGGGGGAAAATGAAACTTCCTGTTCCTGAACTCTTAGGATGTCTCTCCAAGTGAATATGTAGAGACTATTTATGTATCTGGACCGGCTCAAAAAGTGTTTTAAAATAGAAAATGTACCTCATATGCTTTAACATTAATGTTGATCAAATGGCATCTAGATTTCGAATTTGCATTAGATTTTAAAAAAAAGGCAGATTTCCAATCTTTCCTTACTTCCAGTCCCAACCAGCAGGACATTCTCTGAAACCTCCAGAGAACCTTTCCCTGCTGCTCACTTTCAGAGCGACTTGAAATAAACCCAAGCGTCGGATTACATTAAACTCCCACTGTGCCGTCCCCACGAGAAATAACAGAAGAAGAAAAAACGAGGATGTCTCGGGCAGCGAGCCTGACGTGGATCCAAATCTGGTGAAAAATAAGAAACATGTTCGTTTTCATTCTAGACGCCGACAGAGTCGCAGGACGTGTGCTCCTCCTCTCGCTTCAGCACCGCCGGCTGGAGGACGGGTATTTGGTTTTCAGGCCCTCTTTGAAGCTGCGAAACAGGACGCGGTTGCGTTTGTTCTCCTCGTCCTTCCTGGCGTGGAACTCCCCTTGGATCTTGAAGCCCCGGTGCACCACGAAGGCCGAGCTCAGCACCGAGAACCTGTACCCGGCCACGTGGAGCTCGCAGGCCTGCGGTGGGGACAGAAAGACACCGTGAGAAGGGAGACGTGATGAGAGGGGGAGGGGGAAGGAGAGTATGATCATAGCTCGATGAGGGGGGAGGAGATGGACCGCGGTGTGAAGAAGCTGCCACAGGAAGGACAGAGGATCAAATAAATCGGCAACAAAGTTGATAGTTCATTAAATGGCCATTCCGCTGATTCAGTGTCATACTTCCATAAAGTTCGGAGACCCTGCGAGGGTTCAAAACCGAAGCAGCAGAGGACGAGATATCCTGACTTTGAGTCCTTAGTGTGGGTCAAACTCTCAAAACACTGGATCGTATGCTTCCCATAATTAGACTGTCCCTGCTTAGTGAATTACCTTTAAAATGCCACACCCCCATTTTGTAACACGTGCTTTCAGTTAAAAAAATATGCCGAATATGACTGATGATTCCTCCATTTAGAGAGTTTTGACAGGTGCTGTACTCCTTATTCAAAGTACATTCACTTTCATGTGTTAAATGTGCATTTCTCCCTTAATCCAGTCTCTCTTTTTTTTTTTTAAGTGAAAGTATTACTGGTTGCGGCTTCTTGAGTGTGATTATTTGTTTGTTTACTTACTCTTTATTGATGGTAAACTTAATATCGTTGGGGTTTTGGACACTTTGTTGGACAAAACAAGTAACACAGAGAAGGGAAGACGTGCACTGAGAAGTAAATAGTGAATCAACTATTTCATCAAACTTCATTTGCAAACTAATCCTGCAATGGTTTAGTTTTACTATCAGGATAGTGCTGTTTTGTGCAAAGAACAATGTTTTCCCCAAATTTCAAGTCAGTTAAAGAAAGAAATTTAACAAACCTGGTCAAATTAAATATTACCCTAAAATTCCTATTATTATCATTGTCGTTGTCTCATCTGTGCAAACAGATGCCAACCTTGTCTGCATTAGACCAAAAACCTTAACTCAAGGACCCACTTACTAGCTTTTCAGAGCTTTCAACTGAATCTCACAGTCTTCTTGGGTTAGTATGTGGACCCGGAGTTATGTTCTATTTTAAAATCAAAATAGAAATTTGCAAAGTTGTAAATAGTACAACACCTGGCTGATCCGGTTGAAGCCATACTGCTTGAAGTTCTCGTCGTAGAGCGGCACCGTGTGGGGCCCGATGTAGAACGGCTCCCAGGGGTCCCTCCAGGTGAGCGTGTGGGCGACCTCCAGGGTGCCCGTCTCTCTGACGTGGCTGTTGACCCACTGGGAGTAGTTGGTGGGGGCCTGACAGCGGGGACACAGCTCCTCGTAGAAGGGCCGGACCTCGCCCACCTGGTACAGCTGCACCAGCTCCGCCTTGTTGGCCGGCATCTTCCGCGCGTGGCGGATCTCGAAGGCGGGCAGCACGAACACCTCGTCGCCCCTCGGCTCGCGCGCCAGGATCATGGCCAGGAAGTGCTGGTGCAGGTCCGCGCTCGGCATCATGTCGATGTCGATGACCAGGATGTAGGAGGTCTCCGTGCCACCGCGGGCCACGTTGCGCAGCAGGTTGTTCGGGTAGGAGACGTTCCCAGTGATGGCGTAGTTCTTGTGTTTGTCCCTGTGGGTCTCCAGCCTGGAGAACACGGAGGCGCAGTCCTCGAGACCCGCGAAGTGCTCCCGGTCCTGGTCAGGGAAGCTGGCCATCTCTCCAGAGAGGCAGACCAGGTGGAAGTCCACCAGGGATTGGATCTGAGGGCAGAAGAAGCTGAGCGCATAGGCCAGAGCTGTGGCAAACTTGACATCTTTCCCGTGCGCGAAAATGGCCACGGAGAGCGGGTTGTGCCACCTGTCCAGCAGAGAGTCCAGGTGGTGCAGGTTGTTAATGGTCGTGTGCGTGGCTAAAGCCAGGACCCCGGAGCCGGGGTCGGATCTGGGCTTCAGGTTTGTGGTGAAATCGCTTTTGATCAGGTTCTTGTACACCCGGTACTGGCCGCTGTTGTCGAAGATCCCCCCGGTGGACAGCGAGTACCTCAGGCGCTCCTTCCGAGAGTTTTTCTCGGGGTGCCCATTCTTCTTGCCCCCGGAGCCTCCAAAGAGCTCAGAGTATCGGTACCGCTGCTGCTTCCCGTGGAACTTGGAGAGGAAGGACAGGTACATGAGCTGCAGGAGCGCCACGAGCAGCAGAGCACTCAGCACCACTTTGAAGACGGAGCATTTCTTGGAGAGATGCATTCCAGAGAAACTGCAAAAACAGACACCGGAGCGAGGCTATTTCTGTCCGAGCGCAGCAGCTAACACCACCGACATGCTAACTTAACGCCGCAGCCTACCAGGCTGGAAATGCAACGGACTGCGTGCATCACGTCTTGCTGGTTTAGTGGCACAGATGCCCCCAGATTTCCCACGCGGGGGGCCTCGACAGCGCGGATGAAATGACGAATATAATCCAGTGTCCGTGATCTCCATCAAAAGACAACACGGCTGGTACCTTTCTGCTGCTGCTGCTGCGACAGCGGCGCATGTCTCTACGTAACGACCGTAATGTCGAGAGTAAAGGCGCCGCCGGATCCCGGTCCCGCAGCACCGCTTGATGTTAGTTGAGTCGTTGCTGGCGGCTCACGGGTGGAAATGAATAAAAGGCTTTCAGTACATCGTGGGTTTATGTGACTGCGGTGGTGTGAAAGCAACAGTGACTTTTGTGTCATTGTGTGCCACTTCTTCTTCTTTAAGAATCTATATGATTTGTAGATGGAGTCCATAAGACGAGGTGGCCGAGTGGTTAAGGCGATGGACTGCTAATCCATTGTGCTCTGCACGCGTGGGTTCGAATCCCATCCTCGTCGGTGTCAATTTTGATCTTTATAGAGTCTAAGATCTTTTGGATATCCGTATATTTTGCTAAATATTCGCGTGATACTCTTCTCTGTATAGATAGGTATGACGTACAGTATCACTCATACATCATACAATTATTTTAATCTTCAAAATAAATTTGAGACTCAAACAATTAATAAAACAAGCAGAATTGTATATAAAAAGCAGGGTGACCCAAAAGTGTTGTTACATTTTCCACAAACCCACAAAAAGGCAGCATTGCAAGTCGCTGTTATCTGACAGCGACGCCCTTTCAAATGGAAAGCTTATTAAACCACATGCCCATCTTAAAGAATAGGGACACACATAGGGATGTCACACCTATTGTACAGAAATACAAAAGGCTTTTATCTTTTATCAAAGAATTAAAATCCAATGGTTTTTCAAAACTCTGGCCAAAAACAGAAGTGAAAATCCTATTGCCTTATCCACAAGAAAACCACAAATGTGAACTATACCTTGTATGAAAATATAGAATGCTTTCATGCATCAGTCAAACAGACACATCTGGGACAATTTGGCTGCATTATTAGCAATTCACCAGCCACATATGTGCAAGATAACATCTAAACATCGGATTTACCGGACACATGCATGGGATGCTGCTTGAATGGGTTTTACTTTGTGGAAAAAGTTACAGTGGTGATGTTAAGTATAGTAAACACAAAGTGCATACAGTAGCAAGTATTAAAGACACCACTCGAAAAGCAGAATTGTGACATTCTTTTATTCATGACCATCAACAAAAACAAGTTTGTCTTTACTACAACATGAACAGTGCAGACGGCACACATCAGGTCTGAGGCTGCATTTCCTCAGTTTAGACGGAGTTAACAAATTAATTTAACCAAGCTCAAGCATGTGCTACAGATCATAAAGAATATGACAAGGTTCACTGTTTTCAATGGCAGTGCTTCATTAAATATTGATGTTGCGTTGGTAGCTCTGACTTCTCGTCCCTCACCGGTCAATCCATGACGTGGGGACAATAACTGACCTCACATTACAAATTGAAAGTAGCTGTTCGGTGCCTGGCTGAGGAGTGGAGACAAGTGGATGCGTCGTGACTAAAACAACGAGCCATTCATTTTGATCTATAGTGACATGTTAGTGGTATATTCTCTTGTTCGTGCTCATAACCGATGTTGTCCAAATGCCTTCCAGGTCCTGTACTGCTTTGGCAAAGGTGACTTTTTGAAAAGCTAAACCTTCTTAAAAAAGGCCCTGTGAAATCAGCTTCTTTTTTTTAAACCTAATTTGAAGTTGTTGGTTCAAAATACGTGTGTTTACTGAAAAATGCACTGTGATGTAGTTTTAATTTAATAACCATGTGCACTTTAGTAAGTTGTAAGCATTGGACTTTTATTTATTTTTTAACGTAGCACCTTTGAGAATTATATCTTAATATGTGGGACATATTTTCAGTAAAACACTAATTTGCTCATTTGTAAATGTGAGTAAGACTAAAACAAGTACTTGAAACTATTTCAGAAATTAAAATAGTCATGACACTAAAAGGCAGAAGTAAGACCAACGGCCTTAGTTGTTAAATGCACCGGCATTCACACACATGTAACACGATGTGTAGCGAGTTTGTGTCTTTTGCAAAAGAACTTCAATACCAAGTGAAGTATGTGAAGCGGAAATTTAATCAAAACAAATGTTTTTCCTGTGAAAAGTTCAATTTTTTAAACCTAGATTGTATGTCTTCAACAATTTTTTCAGTACTGCAGAAATCATAAGATCATAAAGGCCCTCCGGTTGCCCTTCTGTTACTACGACACTAAAACGCCAGCTCCGCTCTTAGACCCGCCCCCTTCGCTGTCCCTGGAAGATGATGCCGACTGGCCCTGTCCCTCTTCACCCTCTCCCATCAACCGGATGTTGTAGCGTTCCCTGTACTCCGTGAGTTCACGTCCTTTCGACTGCATCTGTGTGTTGAGGGTCTCGATTATTTTGGAGATCTGAGGAGGAGAAAAAAAAAAAAAAAAAAGGGAAGAGAATGAGACCTTTTCTTCTGAAGGGAGACATTTGACGATGAACTAGTGAATTTGTTTTTTCTGTTCTCATCCATCACCTGTTCTTTGTTGGTTTCCAAAGCTGGTAGAACTTCTTTTACCGTCCGCTCCACCAACACCCCTCCTACGAGACGAAAGCATTTCCTCGAAGGGTCCACTTCCCTCAGGGTGTCAATTACTAAGCTGGAAGGAGAAATAAGTGAAGTTAAAAATAAAATGTATTACAACTAATCAATCCACTCAGCGGATCTGTTTTTTGTGACTTAAGACACGGCTGCAGATGTTGGAACATCTGCTACCGACCTGTGCTCGTTGATCTCCATCTCCAGCTCTGCAGATTTAGACGCCATACCGCGCTGCTCCTGACGCATCCTCTGAAATGATGCCACCACCTGTCACACAAAAAAAATGCGCCATCAGCAACGTAACAGACGCCCAGATTTGTGTCATGTTGGTTAATTTTAGTTTGAGCCAGTACAGTAGTGATGATACTTCATTTTGTATTTTTTAGAAATAAAGTATTTTGGATATATGGCAGTTGATCTACTGGATCAACTCCAGTATGTTTTAACAACAGTCTACAATCTGTGATTTTTTATTTTTTTTTTAAATGCATGGGCTATTTGATAAGTAAAAATATATTAAAATATTTAGTTTGTTCCATACTGAGCTATACGATTTGACACAGACTAATATTTTCTATTATAAAAAGACTAAAACGGTAGTGTAAGATTTTATATAATAATAGGCAGACTAAATCAAATCATAAGTTAAATCATCGTTAGTATCAGGCCTACTTTCACCATATTTAGCTGATTCTGTATTGCATTTTGAACACAGGAGTACTACATATTATTCAGGAGTACTACATATTATTCAGGAGTACTACAGTTACTCAGTAATCTGAATACTTGACGTCTGATTGACGTTAGCATCGGATTTTATGGTCTCCAGTGATAAAAATAGCTCCTCACACTGTCTTCAACTGGGCAAAACGTTTTCACTATTAGAGACGTTACGTTAATAAAACATAGAGCCTCTTTATAAATGTATATTATATTTAAGGCTGGCTCCCTCTGTTGTCACGTTTCGTGGTGAGGAAGCAGAACGATGGCGGTGAGGAAGCTAACGTTAGCTTCAGATAACTATGAGTCAGATCCGCGGCTTCAGCTTCGCGGGACTCGACCGAGCAGCAACAACAACGAGTGGCCCGACGAAAGCAGCCCGAGGTGGAGGTGAAAGTACCTGTTCGGCCGACGGGCCGGACGGTTTTCCACCGGCGGTGATGCTGGCTTTGCTGCCCGTGCTGCTACTGTTGGCTGCCATCTTGGAAGGGTGTTGCTGAGAAGGACCCCAGGCAGGACGTATAGAGCTGGCTAACGGGGGTGCCTGTGTGGAAATGAAGTCCAGCAGCCGGTAAAGGTGGAGCTGATTTTAATTACATTGTACACTGCTGGCTAGTTTGTGATATAGTCTTATCTTAACCTGTGATCATACATCATAATCTATCTGATGATTATATTTTGTAATACCAATCTAAATATGTAAAATAATCAAATAAATGTAAGTAAAAAGCACATATTCCCCTCTGAAATGTAGTGGAGTAGAAGTATAAAGTCACAACAAAATGGAGATACTCAAGTAAGGTACAAGTACCTCAAAATTGTACTTAAATACAGTGCTTCCACCCTTGATCCAAGAAAAATCCAACTACAGCCCACATTCTGAATGCCTAGAGTATTTTTATAAGACATATGAACAGCCATTTTGATAATTCTGACACGTCATGTTTTGATCTGAACGTTTATATGTTCATATACATAAACAGTTGTTAACTATGTTATCGCAAACACCTTTCATTATGCAATTAAATATTCAGCATCACCACAAACTACAGCCTCCAAAAGGACCACTGACTGAAATAAAGCAATTATTGCTGGTGAAAAACTGATATTAATCAGGACAAGTGCAGGATTCATCTTTCCCTACACATGTGCTGTTTGTTTTTTATGATGCAGTGTATCATTTTGGAAGAAGTTTATATTCATAAAAGTATATTTTATAGTAGAAAACCTGTTAAAAATGTGCATCCAAACAATTCAGCACTCAAACCAAACCAAAGCCTTAAAAACGGACTCTTCAGGAAAATTGTTCAAGATAATCATCTGAGTATATATTGTTTTTTCATCAATAAGAAAAGTCAATTTCGCTCAACATTCAAACAGACAAAAGCAAATACTCTCCAGCAGGTGGAGGTGGTGTGCCTTCATGTTGGGTTTTT
Organism: Myoxocephalus aenaeus; assembly: GCA_038501785.1. NCBI lineage: Eukaryota > Metazoa > Chordata > Actinopteri > Perciformes > Cottidae > Myoxocephalus > Myoxocephalus aenaeus. The sequence goes on from JBAMJR010000111.1 coordinate 1,855,456, forward strand.
ATCCTTGAATAAACAACAGAAGAAGAAGTTTCCAGCTGAGTCTTCCTGCTCCACACTGAACACACCAAACATATGTGCTTCTAACGTTGACTAAACGTGACGTGACGTGCGGGTGGGTCACTTGGGTCAATGTTCATGGTCAGGTGCATTTTGGGAACTGCTGCAAAGAATTTGACCTCTCGTCCAGTTCTGAGACAACGGATCAAGCTGCAAAACAGGTGATCTTATAATCCTGAGAAGGGACTGTATTGTTTTGCTATCTAACAGCTGTCCCTCTAAACACCTACATTTGTATTGTGTTATGTTAATAAAGTAAAGTTGATATCTGCAAGTCAGTGCTTGAATAGATTGCGTAGAGTTTTTAGTTCACATATTGCATTTGAAAGTCCCCATAAGACTGTGCAATATTACACAATGAATACATAACAAAATAACCGGTGCCGTTAATGGTCAATCATGGTTGTCCTGACTTCTTTGCCAGTGCATGCAGCTTCTGTGCTCTAAGTATAACAACAACCTCTCCTCCGTGCAGGATGTCGACGTCGTCCCGCCCGGTGGCTGCAGTGTGTCAGATGACAGCCACCCCGGACAAAGAGGCCAACTTTTCCGCCTGTCAGCAGCTGGTGGAGGAAGCCAAGGAGCGAGGGGCCTGCATGGTCTTCCTCCCCGAGGGCTTCGACTACATCGGATCCAGTCAAGAGGAGACGCTGTCGCTGTCTGAGAGCCTGACGGGAGACACAATCTCTAAATACACTCAGCTGGCCAGGTAGACAAAGTAACGGTGGTTTTATTTCTCTTCCCAGGTTTGTTCTAGGTTTTCCCACTTTGAGAACAGATATTTTAGAGTAGGCTGCTGGTTTAGAGCAAGATAAACTACTATTATATAGTTCTAAATTCATTCTGCAAATCTTAACTCTGTCCAAGCTAATAAATAAAGTGTTTAAACAAGATTTAAAAAAAAGATACAGAGCTTTAGGAAAAGGTGAAGAAGCAAAACGTAGTGTTGGCTTCATGAACAAGTAGAACGAGAGACATGTGCATTTAGAGCTAGAGAGCCAGTCTGGGTTTAGTATGTTTATTAGTGTAAATATGTATTCTGTGTAGACAACTCTGAATCCATCAGCAGGCTACTCTACTATTGTCACATGTGGAGGACGTGAATAACTGTCACATGTTTAGGATTTCCTCAGGTATTTTAACCCGTCATTCTTCCAGGAAGTTGGAAGTGTGGCTGTCTCTTGGAGGATTTCATGAGCGAGGACATGACTGGGAGTCCGACAGACGAATCTACAACAGTCACGTCATAATTAACGATAAAGGTACTGCTCCTTAAACAATCTCTCTTTACGCTCAGAAATACACTCATTAAAAGGGCTTCCTCACTGCATTGGAAGACCTGCCGTCCATGTTCTCCACTGCGTGACCCCTTTGGGTCGACGTACTGACACATTGTCGTTACACCCACAGGTGACGTCGTTTCAGTTTACAGGAAGTCTCATTTGTTTGATGTGGAACTGCCAGAAAAAGGTGTGTCCCTGAAAGAAAGTGCCTTCACCGTCCCTGGGCCGTCCCTCGTGTCTCCGGTCCAAACTCCCATCGGCAAGGTGTCATTTTAAGAGATAATAATTATCACCAAGTGGAGCTGTAAATGCACATTAATGATTTATTATTAATATTTGTTGACAGAAAGACGTTGGGGGGCTATTAGTATATTTTCAGCCTTGATGCAAAATGCTAATGCTAAATATCTTTTATGTTTACATGCAATATATTTATTTTATTGTCGGGTTTGGAGTGTCCTCACTCGAAAGAAACACACATTTTTAATCAGGAATTCAAAGTTTTCAAAACAGAAACCATACATTATTCTTGCTCAATTCATTTTTTTTTTATATGGAGAAAATGTTGAGGCATATTTTAGATCCACTTTGGCTTCCCAGCTGTAAAGTGTAACGCTAGTATCTGTTTGTTGTTCTGAGTCTTTGTTTTGACTGTTTTTATTCTGTCGCCACAGGTTGGCCTGGGCATCTGCTACGATGTGAGATTCCCCGAGTTATCTCTGGCTCTGCGACGGCATGCGGCAGAGATTCTGACGTACCCATCGGCCTTCACTGAAGCAACGGGAGCTGCTCACTGGGAGGTGGGACGAGTCATGATCAGACCAAAGAGAACAGGGAAGGGAAAACTATAAAGCAAACACCAATTCCATGTATTCACTCCCAGGTGTTGCTTCGGGCGCGAGCCATCGAGAACCAGTGCTTCGTCCTGGCGGCCGCGCAGGTCGGCCGGCACACTGAGAAGCGGCGGTCGTACGGCCACGCCTTGGCGGTGGACCCGTGGGGCGAGGTGCTGGCCGACTGCGGCGGGGAGAAGCCCGGCGTGGTGCTGGTGGAGATCGACCCGGAGAAGGTCAGCAGCACCAGGAGGAGCATGCCGGTGCAACAGCACCGCAGAGACACTGGTTTCTATCACAGTCTGGAGAGCAGCTGACCAGCTCTGTGGGCTGTGCAGGTCTCCTTCACACCGCATTATGAGCTCTTTATGATTTAATTAATGAGAGATCAAAAGAAAAATGTATTTCTGCTTGTTTATTAATGAGAAACACCAGGATGGGATGGTGGAAACATTAGTTTACTGTGAGGAAATAAGCATACATTAGTGCCAAATGAAGCTGTTAATGAATAGAGTGTAAACATGGAGAATTTTATCTCCTCGAGATGAGATAAAAATAGTGCAAACTAGATTATCGGAGCATATTATAAAAAAATCTGCTGCATCTTCTTTTACATTCGGCTTTTCTGGTTTCACTTTTGAGTCATTTTGTCATCACTGCAGTAGATGATCTCATTTATATTAGTAAAGTCTATGAAACAATATTACTCACGTTGGTCGATAGATGGCGCTGTTGGGTGGTAACAATATTAGAAACCGGAGGGAAGTGGTTGTAAAACATTCCTGTTCTGGTTAAATTACAGATATATATTGATCTGTGGGACTGCATATGTTCAAATGATTTAATTAAATCAAATACTGTTGTGCTGAAAGATTATAAACTCAAAACATCTTAAACAACATCACCTTCATTTGGTTTGTTTGTCTTCGGTTTCCAGAAACAAAATAAATAGTTAACTTTATTCCTTCTGCTTTAAGGTAATGATATCAAATAATGAGTGAAATGGTGAAGGATGGTTTAATCTCCTCTTTTTAAATTAAAATATGTAGAATTCTTCCTCTGAAGAGAAGGTTTCAGTTAGACTGCACTTATTCTTTTCATGTTAATTTTTTTAATTGTCAGATTCTTCATATTTGGTTGAATAAAAAAAAAAAAAAAGTTAAACTCTCCTTTAGAAAGTGTCTGAAATGAAACTTCTAATACTCATGTTGATGTTCATCATCAGTATGGGTTACTATCATCATACATGTACACAAAAATAACTAAATTACTACATAATACAATAATTATTGTAAAAATAAAGTAGAATCATGTCACTCAAACAGGACGAGGGTTGAAACTGACCTTTTGTGTTGTCAATTAATCTGTGAAATGTGTTTCTGATTCATTTATTAACCATTTCGTCTTTGAAATGTCCTCAACTTTGTTGAGCGTTAACGTTGATTCTTAACAGCAGTTAATTAACCAGTTTGTTTTCCAGAGCTTTCAACCGTATCTCACAGTCTTCTTCAGACTCAGATTAATTGTTTTGTGCAACCAACGGTGGTGCAAGAAGTATTAACATTTCAGAATGTCTATTGAATTATATATATATATATATGTATGTATATATATATATATATATATATATATATATATATATATATATATATATAATTATTATTATTATTATTATTATTATTAACATGAATCTGCAAAGTAACTTAAGGGCGCAAAGAATCGTAGTGGAGTAAAAAGTAAACACTTGCATTCGAGGGGACAACACCTCCTACACACAATATACAATCAAACTATCGTTAACATACAGTAACACCAGAACAAAGAATATCGCACGATGCCCGACACCAACATATTGCATATTCCGCCTAATAAAAGCTGCACGGTTTCACCAGTGAAAGGAGCTTCAATATTTATAACCTGTATGTCAGAGAAAGTTGAGTTAACATTCACCTGCTGTTGTCGTCCTGAGAGAAATGCAAAATATCAGAAGATTATATCTGTGTTCCCCTCCATCTGCTTCAGCTTTAACACTGTCTGAGGGAGTTTGCTATTAAATCCTCAGCTGAGATGCATAAACATTAGTCTGGCATAAGATGTAGGATATCCAAGGTGCTTTATAATAAAGTGAGATGTAGTGTAAGTAAGTATAAAGTAGTGTAAAATAGAAATACTCAAGTAAATCTGATCCTGAAATGTCCACACTGCAGGACTAATAAAGGGATATCTAATCTAATCTAAAGTACCTCAACATTGGCATTAAGTATACTTAGTGTATAAATGCATTCAAATTAGCACACCTAGAATCATATATAGCAGCAAAATGCAACATACGCATTAATGCAGCAATAATAATAATCAAAAATATATCCATATAATAGTAAAACACTGATGGAGAACATTTTACTGCACAATGAGTGCCCTTTTGATATTTAGAATGAATGTAACTGATTAGCATATTTTTATTTATTTAAGTAGTATTTTGAATGCAGGACTTTTACTTGTCTTGGAGTATTTTTACAGCGAGGTTTAAGTACTTTTACCCGAAAATATAAGTACTTCCTCCACCACTGCAGCAACACAGTGTATTTCTCTATATACCCCCCCGCCCCCTGCGAGGATGGGAAACAGGAAGTGAACGTCACTGACACGGGAATGGGACTGAAAAAAGAAAACACCATCATGATGAGGAGAATGTCAAATCCACTCGTGTGAGGAAACACACACAAAAAAACTGTTTCAACCCAACAACAACCCTAACAAAAGGATGAATTGTCGTGTCCGAGCTGGAATTGAGGCGTCGGGAAGGTAACGCGCTTTCTTTTCTTCTTCTCCTCCTTCTTTCGCGGGTGTAACGGTTAGCTATGTGTGTTTGAGGGGTGCAGACGTGTGTGTGTGTGTGTGTGTGTGTCTGTGTATGTGTGTGTGTGTGTTTCACCACCCGAGGCCGTGTCTCCATCCTCTTCCCGCTGTCACATTTAGTGAACTCGCGAGGTGGATATCGCGTCCTTCTTGCCGCACGAGCAGCAGTTAAAACGGGAGAATATTTAGTGGATAAAATGCTCGTTTTTATTTGGTGTTGGTGGTCGCGGGCCTTTGGCCACACACAAGCCGGCGTTACGTGCACGCAACCCGGCTGTTTCCACCACGACGTGTCGGGGGTGACGGCGCAGGGTGCGCGCGGGCTGACGGTTGGTGGTTTCTCCATCGTCGAGCGTTGGAAATCACCGCAGTCTTCTTCGTGTGTTCGTCCTCTGAAGGAGAAGCTTCTTCTTCTTCTTCTTCTTCTTCTTCTTCTTCTTCTTCTTCCCAGATTAATGTGTGAGACTTGTAAAAGTGTAGAAAGTTGGATAATACACTGATTTATTGTGGTGTTTTGGTAACAATGAGACTTTCACACAACACTTCATATAAGTTTTGTTCAGGCTGATTTAAATGTTTTAATGGCAGCTGAAAATGAGACAATATGACTTGTATGTGTTTAGTCTAATTTAATTGACTATGAAGCTGATTTTATTTATAATGCAACTTGTGATCAATCTTAAGTTGTTTCTGAGGTTAAAAGTTCATTATTTAAAGTGAATTATTATAATTTTTTAGTCTTTTATCATGGTCATAATAAATCAGTTTAAATATAATATAAAATATATATTGTAATTGCTGTTTTTCACGACAGTCAATGGGTTAATTTTGTATTTGTAAAGGGACAGCAAAGCCTAGAGCATTCACAACTGCCACATGACACAGCATGTCTTTAGACTGCGAGATAATACAATTGTTTGTTGTAACTCTGATATTTTGTGCATTAAATAATACTAAAATGTAGTTATTGAGTTGACAGTTGACTTCCCGTCGCCACGTATTCAGTTGAATACATAGATACATTGACATTTAGTAAAATGTGAAGAAATGAGTGAATAGTGCTCATTGCATGATCCCACGAGGTTTGACGCTCACGTTGCTTGTTTATTCTGACCAGCAGTCCAAACCTCACAGAGATCCACAGTGACGTGAACCAGAGAAAGGACCTCTCACATGTTGGAAGCAGGAACCAGCAAGTGTTTGTCATTTTTACTTGTTGTGTGACGATAATTCAAAAACGTAAATTACTGCAAACATGTCTCTTTACGACACTATAAAATATGAACGATTATTTGTTTCCTCTGAACAGGACGAACAAACGTAAATACAAAATACACATTTTCTAACCAAGACAATGTTAAACATGAACTTAAGTTAATGTTTCCCCACTTTTACTGTTTCACTCCATCACCCTTCAGTCATTCAGTTTATGTTTTAACCATTTGTGGGCCTTTCCTCTCTCCTTCCTCCTTATTGGATTTGTTGTGACTGTTGGTTTAATCAGCGCTGCTGATTGTGTTACGTCCGTCTGGAGTGTTTCGCTTCATTAAGCACGACCTCCGAGTTTCATCCACAGACAGACGTCTCATTTAGGTGTTCATCTCCTTCCCCTCCTGTACGATCACGGACTGTTTTCTAGTTTGTCCATCTGGAAGATCAGATGACGACAACAACAAAAATCTTTCTAAATCACTTGTCTTGACTTTCACTTCCTTGTGTCTCAGATGAAAACATCAGCCTGAACTTTGCTTCTCCGTGACCATAATTCTGTTTTGCAGTGTGTCATGCTCTTCCTGAACGATTAGTAGCCCACAATGGCGGCATAATGAGATAACTAATTATCATATCGGGAGTTTTCACTCCACAGCGGATATTACTAGCAGTTAGATTTACATTACATTTCTTCTTTTAGTTCTGCTGTCTTCAGAATAAAATAATATTGTCAGACTTGCGTAGGCTTGATTCAATTGATCGCTGACAAATCCTTATTGATAACACACACACACATATACATATACAAGAACACACATATACGTACACACAGAGAGAGAGAGAGAGAGAGACACACACACACAAACACACTGAAGGTTTTTTGAATGGCTGCATTTCTTTTACTGCATGGCTGCCGGCCGTACATGTATTATTCATATTTCTGCATTCATTTTGTAAAAGTAGGAAGTTCCCCTGTCTTCTGTGAGACTTGCTTCTTGTTTGTTTTTTGTTTTTTCTCCCCTTGACACAGCAGTATATATTGATTAATATCTAATCTACCTGATGTAGACTACATTATTAAATGAAAAGATCAATAGATGTCGTGATAATCTATTTAATATAAGTTAAATCCACTGAAACCTTATAGTATCTGACATTAATTGTAAACGGAGAGTTCTTCATGGTATTTGCATGTTTTCATTCAATTCAATTCAATTCAGTTTATTTTATATAGCCCAACATCACAAATACAAGTTTGCCTCGGAGGGCTTTACAATCCTGTACACATAACATCCCTGTCCCGGGACCTCACATCGGATCAGGAAAAACTCCCCTAGAAAGATAGTAAAAACCCTTTCACAGGGAAAAAAGGGAAGAAACCTGAGGGAGAGCAACAGAGGAGGATCCCTCTCCCCGGATGGACAGAAGCAATAGATGTCATGTGGCCAGAATGAATAGCGTAGTTACAGCACATTCAATGAATATGACAGAAATTATTCATATAATGAGTATTAGGCATGGTCCATGATCCTGATAATCCATGAAGCAGAAGGCGGTAGAGAGGAGGGGGGCATCAGAAGGGCCATGGCAGCAGGCAGGACCGGTTCCAGGCAGCCATGGATCCATGGCAGGAGGGGTGGGTGGGGGGGCGGCAGGACCCGGGGCAGGACCCGGGGTAGGACCCGGGGCAGGACCGGTTCCAGGCAGCCATGAATCCATGGAAAAAGAAAGTAGAGTTAGTAATGTGCATTGAAGAGACAATAGTTTATCCAGATGGAGAGAAATAAGAGGAGAGGAGGAGTGAAAGAGGAAGAGGAGCGAAAGAGGAAGAGAAGAGGAGCTCAGTGTATCCTAAGATGTCCCCCAGCAGTCTAGGCCTATAGCAGCATATCTAGGGGCTGGACCAGGGCAAACCTGAGCCAGCCCTAACTATAAGCCTGAAACAGCCCTAAGTATAAGCGCTATCAAAGAGGAAAGTCTTAAGTCTACTCTTAAATGAGGTGACTGTGTCTGCCCCCCGGACTGAAAGTGGAAGCTGATTCCACAGAAGAGGAGCACGATAACTGAAAGCTCTAGCCCCCAACCTACTTTTTAAGACTCTGGGAACCACAAGTAACCCTGCATTCAGTGAGCGTAACGCTCTGGTGGGGTAATATGGCACTATAAGCTCTTTAAGATATGATGGTGCATCACCAGCTAAGGCTTTATAGGTGAGGAGGAGGATTTTAAATATGATTCTCGATCTTACAGGAAGCCAGTGGAGGGCAGCTAATACAGGAGTAATGTGATCTCTCTTCCGAGTCCTTGTTAGTACACGAGCTGCAGCATTCTGGATCAGCTGGAGAGACCCAAGGGACTTTCCGGAGCAGCCTGATAATACGGAGTTACAGTAATCCAGTCTTGAAGTAACAAATGCGTGGATCAATGTTTCTGCATCGCTTTGAGACAGGATGTGCCGGATCTTTGAGATGTTCCGTAGGTGAAAAAAGGCAGTCCTTGAGATCTGTTTCACGTGGGAGCCAAAGGATAGGTCCTGGTCAAAAATAACTCCGAGATTCCTTACGGTGGTGGTGGATGCCAGAGCGATGCCATCCAGGGAAACCATATCGTCAGATAGTTGATTTCTGAGGTGTTCTGGGCCGAGTAGAATAACTTCAGTCTTGTCAGAGTTCAGCAACAGGAAGTTGCAGGTCATCCAGGTTTTGATGTCTTTAAGACACGCTTGAAGTTTAGTGACCTGGTGGATTTCATCTGGCTTGATTGACAGATATAGTTGAGTATCATCGGCATAACAGTGAAAGTTTATGGAGTGTTTTCTGATAATATTGCCTAAAGGAAGCATATACAAGGTGAATAAAATTGGTCCAAGCACAGAACCTTGTGGAACTCCATGACGAACGGCGGTGGTCATCGAGGCCTCATCGTTTACAAATACAAACTGAGATCTATCTGATAAATACGACTTAAACCAGCTTAATGCTGTACCTTTAATACCAATTGACTGGTCTAGTCTCTGTAATAAGATGTCATGGTCAATGGTGTCAAATGCTGCACTAAGGTCTAACAGGACAAGTACAGAGACAAGTCCCCTATCTGATGCAACTAGAAGGTCATTAGTAATTGTCACTAGTGCTGTCTCTGTGCTATGATGCTTTCTAAATCCTGACTGAAATTCCTCAAATAAACTATTGTTATGTAAAAAGTCGCACAACTGATTTGCGACTACCTTCTCCAGTATCTTAGAGAGGAAGGGAAGGTTAGAGATAGGTCTGTAGTTAGCCAACACCTCTGGATCCAGGGTGGGCTTTTTAAGAAGAGGTTTAATTACAGCTACTTTAAAAGACTGTGGTACATGACCCATTAGTAAAGACCCATTGATAATATCTAGTACAGAGGCACAAATTAAGGGTAAAACTTCTTTAAACAGCTTTGTCGGAACAGGGTCTAGGAGACAGGTAGAAGATTTAGAAGTAGAAACCATTGAAGACAGTTGGTCGAGGTTGATGGTAAAAAATCCATCCAGACGCACAGCAGGGCCCACAGCCTCCTCCATGGCCATCCCACCTGAGGATGGACCGGCAGTAGTCGAGGGCAGGAGATCACCGATCCTGTCTCTAATGGCCATAATCTTATCATTGAAGAAGTTCATAAAGTCATTACTACTGAGGTCTATAGGAATACACGGATCCACCGAGCTATGACTCTCAGCCAGCCTGGCCACAGTGCTAAAGAGAAACCTAGGGTTGCTCTTGTTTTTCTCTATTAGTGATGAGTAGTAGGCTCCTCTGGCATTACGGAGGGCCTTCTTATATGTTCTCAGACTATCCCGCCAAACCAACCGGGACTCCTCCAGACCGTTGGAACGCCATATGCCCTCAAGCTTCATGTGTATTATTATGATTATTGGTTGCACATCTGCAGCGGCTGCTCAGTGTGAGGACTGAGAGCTGTTGTGTTGGAGCTGATGTGCGATCCATATATTGATCGCCTGTTGTCTTTTGAAGTTATTGGCCTCCGTCTATTGGAGGAGGTGTGAGCCCGTCGGTTGGAGGCGAGGCTAGAAACGCTGAGTCACGTCCCGGCAACAGTCGCCTGGGCAACACTTCCTTAGTGACCAGCTGGAGGAAGATAACTGCCCTCGCTGCTCATAGTTGTGTAACATCAGCAAGGCAAGTGTATTTGTACAGCACATTTCAACATCAAGGCGATACAAAGTGCTTCACATAAAACCGTTAAAAGCATCCAAACATAATGCAGAAGAAAACAAGATTTAAAAACAATTGAGAACATTCATTTTAAAACCTAAAAAAAAACAGTCAAAAAGCGAAAAATAGAATACAAGTTGCAGTGCAGTTTTAGAAATAAAATGCAGTCCACAAACATAAACGGTCCCCGCCACGTTTTGTTCCCTCACTGTTGAGTGTGCTGCTGATATCGACCGCCACACACACACACACACACAAACACGCACACGCGCTAACATCCTGGAGATGCAGTTTTATTTTTGGCCCGACAACAGTGAGGTGTAATACAAAAAAACTCTGGGATACACACACACACACACACACACACACACACACACACACACACACACACACACACACACACACACACACACACACACACACACACACACACACACCTCACTCTCCTTCACTTATCCACGTCCTCAGGCAGCAAAGTGAAACCCGACTCGTGGGATAGTAGCTCCTCAATGATCAACAGACTCTCGTCTCTCTGACATAATTACTGTTTTGGTTGCCGTTTCAAAGATTGAAGGGAAACACAAATGAGTTTTCGTGATTATAGCTTTCTATTCAAATGCCACCAGCGGAGAGAAAAGGGGACAAAAGACCACACGTCTAATCAAAGCAGCCATCGTCAAGAGCTGTCTGTCTTGCTGCAGGAATGAGTCTGAAAACCTGGAAATGATTTGGCGTTTTTTTTTTTCTTCCCTTCCGGTTCCCTCATCTCATAGTCAATGTTTTTTTGTTGTTTTTTATGGGTTTTTGGTTAACTGACAGAAATAAAGTCTGTGGGTAACACAAGCTTTTAGAGATTTTAACGTTTTGTTCTACGTCATAAAATACATTCCCACTTGTGAATTCTGTATTTTTAAAAAAGCCGCTTGCTAACACATGGAGGAGATGACTGAACGTCGTCATGCTGAACAATATCCCGCCTGAAGCTTAGTTGTGGGAATGTAAAGTCATTTTTAGCACAACATTTACACTTCAAAAATCATAAAAGTAATGTCCATTTGTGACGATCATCTTGCTGAACAAGACGTATAGAAGTGTCATGAACCTGCGTTTGCACGCATAGCTTATTTCTTTACAACAATCCAATCCCACTAGCTGAGATTAAATGTATGTCTTTACATCTCAGAACTACCACAAAAGCTTAGTTTCAATCCGATCAAAATAGTTCAAGGAGGGTTTAAAGATAATCTTTCTCCAAATCGTGATGACTCTGCTCGATTCTTCCGTGCGTCTAGAGGTCAAAAGGTGACATCACACGAGCTCACCGAGACGACCCCTGCCTCCAGATTGACTCTGCACACGAGCAGAATTGAATTTCCATCAGCCGCGCTGATGTGATCTATCTCAGAGGGAAGTCCTGTCTGAATCATTGCGGTTGTTGGCGCAGGGAAAGTTTCTCTTCCCTCTTTGCCTCACATTATAGACTTTGTGCCAAAGAGGATTAACAGGCGTCAGTTTCACCGCTTGGCGCCCGCAGAGGGCTTTTTGTTCTTGATAGCTTTGTGCCCTGATGGGGGTATTATAACAAAGTGTCTGGATTTATTTGAGAGAGAAGAGTAACTTTCACTGCAACGCCCGACATCTAAAAGGGAGAGGGACGTTTTAAAATATGGAATAAATCCAAATTAGAGCTATATATGCAGTGCTAAGCAGCCTAATAGCTGTTTTTACCAGTTTAGAAATCTTCCATAAGTGAAATAATGTCTGTTTCACCTTTTTGAAACTCACTGTTTTTAAACATTTGTACTTTACGTCCTCTTTTGCCTCAATCTAGCTGACTCCAACTTTCCTTTTTCTTCACTTCCTTTTTTTTAATTGTGGCAGCACACAGGAGGAAAAAACAGAACAAGTAGAAACTGGAATCCGTTCAGGTCGATATGAAGGCAGCTTTTAAATCTAGGCCCAGAGATATAGAGGAATATGGAGCCGCCTGTCAGAGCGTAAAGGATTAGTGAAGGCTGCAGCACATTAAATGTCTATCTTTCTCCTAAACTCTCTTCCTCTTTTTTACTTTGTGACCCATCGCGCCTTGAGACGGATATTCTATAAATATCTTCAGGCTATCTTCTAATTTTCTGGAGTCATTGAACTGTCCTTGTGCTCATTGGGCTGGTGGGGATCCTTTCAGGTCACGTCCGTCACGTTTGGTCACATACCGTGCTGTAGTTCCCACCTCCTCCACAGGGGGGCGATGTCTGAGCGCTGCGTGTTGACGGCACTCTTCTTTGTTTGGTCCAACACTTTTATTCCCATAATCATCCTCTCATTTTAATGGGGGGGTGTCCATGTGTTACTGTAATCCCTCATTCTATAAATACTCCACTTTATGTGCAGCAATCAGAACATTACAACGTCACTGCTGGAATAAATGTCTTTCAATCTTAACTTTATTGTCTTAAAGGAAATAAACAAATTATGAAACAAAGAATTACACAAGCTGTAAAGCTCATTCCTGTCTAAATGCATTGCTACCAACGTGGAGGTGGAAGTTGTCCCACAACAGGAATTCACATATGTTCAGATTTCATTGTGTATTTAAATGACAAAATGTAACTTTATAGCATTAGAAAATTGCAGACAAACTCCAGTCACCAAACATTGACCAGTTTTCAGCACCGAGCGGTTTAGATACGGTTTTATGTGATGTCATCAGTCAATAAGAGTTCTCACTTTACTTCAAGAACAACATTAAAGTGAAGAAGACGAGTCTTGTCCAAAGACATTGTTAATCCAAAAAACAAGTTTCAACACCCGACTCCACTTAACAGAAGACAATGCTTTATTTTATTGGTCCATAAATTCAATGGAAGTTTATTAATAGAACGATGTAATTTGGTGTTTATTATAGCGATAATGAGGATTTGATAGAGAGAAAATCATTCCAATGTAAAATATTTATTGATCATATATGCTGAATAGTCTGCTTGCCTATATTTCACTTTTTTTCCATCTCAGGGTCACGCTAGAATAACTTGTAATTGGTTTATTCCTTTCTTTTTTAATTAGTACCAGATGAGCTGAGACATTGACTTTCATGTCGGCCGCTCAGCAGACGTGATGATGAATCGCAGGTGTGCCGTCTTCTTGTTTCCGCTCCTGGCGTCTCCGGTGAAAGGCGCCAGACATTTGTTCCCGATCCTTCCACCTCGTGTCTGGACCGGCTGACGGCCCGCGTCCATCCTTCACTCTGACGGACGTCCTGCGTCCCTTCCCCCTCTCTCTTTCCCTCTTTAGTCTGACTTCCTCTTCCATCACTGAGCGCTGCAGGGTTGATCTCTCAAGGTTGTCTCCGCCGCGATAATATAATAATTTACCCTTTTGTTGTTGCCAAGAACACTTGGACATGAAGGCAAATGTACCTACTAACTATGTTTATTGAAACACAACACAGAAAAAAGATTTAAAAAAATCTGAAATTGAGGACTTTTAAAAAAAAAATATATATATATATAATATTCAATTCAGTTTATTTTGTATAGCCCAAAATCACAAATTTCCCTCAGAGGGCTTTACAATCTGTACACATACGACATCCCTGTCCCGGGACCTCACATCGGATCAGAAAAAACCCTTTCACAGTGGAAAAAGGGAAGAAACCATCATAAATCAGTGATTGAAAACAATATTGCATAGTGCATATTTTGATCTTGTGATGATTTCTCTCGTAAGAAGAAAGATGGGAAAACGGGTAAAACCCTCTGTGTGTCGTATAGGAAAGTACTTTGTATATTTCTTAGTGGGCACTTCTTCATGGCCGCTTGCTCTTTTGGTTTCCGAGTGAAAACACCAGTTGCCTCATTCTCCAAATATAAGTGGACAGAAATGTGACGGATAACATGATCGATCGTGTGACCAGGTGATTGTCTTTCAGCTCTGGCTTTTGTCGTTTGTCTGAGAAACGGCTCTGGAAGCTGGTTGTGTTTCGATCCTTTTGCCGGGCCCTAAATGTATGTCCGACTATTAATCCCTCCACCGAGCGCCTGACCGTCTATGTGTTTTTTTTTCTGTGAGTCGATTTGCATGTTGACATCCCACCCTCCTCATCCGTGTACCTGACGGAGCCACCTCACCTTGCAGACTAGCGTCCTCACAACACGGTGTGTATATCTCCACCCCCTCCTCCTTCCCTCCTTATCACCCAGGGCACCGGTGCGTTGCTAAATGGAGTCGGAGCAGCTGTACCACAGAGGCTACTGCAGGAACAGCTACAACAGCATCGCCAGCGCCAGCAGCGACGAGGAGCTGCTGGATGGAGCCGGCGCCGTCATGGACTTCCACACCACCGAGGACGACAACCTGCTGGATGGGGACGCTGCCTCCCCAGGTAGGGAGAACAGGAAACCTCCAAATACCCCCCACCACCCCCAAGCTGTTTGATTGGTCCTGGACCTTTTTGCGCTTCCGCTTCCTGACCCGGGCTTGACGGGAAAAAAACGTCACCCTCCAATCAGATAGGAGCTTTCCCACCGGGCCCGATTCTCTCTCTGTTGCTGCGTCTGCGAGGCCAGAATCGTGTTTGTCTTCATGACTAAGCTGACAGGTTGCTGCTCTGGTTATGAGTCAGCCCACCGCTGATGTCAAGACGTGTGTGCGTGTGCGTGTGCGTGCGTGTGTGTGTGTCTCGCTCTGCCATCTTCCCTCCATCCACACCCATCAGCTGCTCTCCGTCTCGTCACACCCTGCAGACACCTGCCGCCGTCATGACCCTGCCTCACAAATGGTTATAAAACTATGAAATCAAATTTGTTTATAACCTGCTCGGTTATTTCTTTATAACCTGCTGAACACAAAATGAGGTTTCGACCATATCTCAGGTGACCTTACTGTGACCTCTAACTCACAGGATACTATGTTGAGGTTATGATAAGAGTCTTTGTGACAAAGTAAACATACTAGCTTTTCCAGCTTTTCCAGATTATCCAGTTGAACATCAGTTAACTCACTGCTTTCTAACCATTGTACGGCTCTCTAAGGACTCTTTATTTGAATTTAATTTGTAGTAATTTAAGTTGTTTTTGTGCGTCTCACTTTTCTTCAAGGACAGTGACTGTTCTTGTACCAAACTTTACTTTGCATGGTTCCGGGGTTTCGCCTGCTCCCGGTTTCCGGTGAATTCTCCTGTTTCCGTCCACTACCTTGACCCGGTCACCCTTTTTAACGTTCCGGCTTCCTGCAGCTTGTCTTGTGCTCTGCCTCCTCTTTAATGTGCTCGTGGTTCCTCCTACGCCTCGTGGCCTGGTCTTTCCTGTCCGGCAGCAAAGAAAGATAGGTGGGTGTTCGTATGAATACAGACGCGTGGCAGAGCCTCTGTTCTTTTTAGTTTTTCTGTATTCATTAATACGTCATCAGCTGGCTGGTGGTGTACAAGTGAGACTCAGTGATTTTAATTCAAAAAGACTTTCTATAGCGCGTGTCCCGATAATACGTTCAGATCAACACTTCATTCATAGTTTACCGGCCTCTACAAGTGATCTCTGCCTATCTGGCTGCCATCCATGCTCAGTGATTACAGTCATACCTGTCATTCCACTGCAGCCTCCGGTTTCTCATTCATTCACAAACTCAGTGGCGCTCTTGACTAATATATATATCTGGTGTCCCATCGACATCCGGTCTGCTGCATCCTGTTTGTTCTTCCTCGTCTGAGTGAAAACGCTGATTCCTCTCGTTTTTAGTTTTGGCTTGCGGCTGATTGGACAGAAAGCACACATGCTGCTGGCGGTTGTGTCCAAAGAGTAACGATTTGGAAATGTGCTGCTTTTGTTTTTGTGTGAAATCCGTGTGTTCTTTGAATGCAAAACGTTAACAAACTAGTGCGTGTTCTGCATGGGATGGAGACGCTGTGCAGAGAGAGGAAGGTCTGTCCTTTTTTGAATCGGTTCATTAGCATCACCTGACTTCATTTGAGTCGGTTTAAAAATGAGCTTGACGGTTGTTGTCGAAGTCAACTAGTTGCTTGTTGCCTGCAACTTATATCCCACTATGATCTGCCACCTCTCTTTTACTTTGGTGCAACCTTTTTTCATTGTGTGCCTCAAGCATAATAAGTCTTATAATACATGTTTGGGCACAAACCGAAATATTTCTGTTTTTAAAGTGAACATGTAATGCTCTCTTTAGTGTTCAGTGTTGCTCATATAAACACTCACAGATCTGTGGGAAGGTTTCTGTTTTGTCTTTGCAACATCAGTTTACCTAAAGAGGGAGCAGAGGCTGTGTTTTACGTCCTGTATGTGTGTGTTTTAAGAGGGATTGGCTTACATTTCAGTGTCTCCAGCCTCTCCTTCTTTTGAAACTGGACCTCTGGCCAGTTAACTATAAGGTGAAAGCAGGAGGTAACCCTAACCTGCCTCCACTTATACCGTCAGCTTCAGTGAGACGCACCACACATCGCTGATTAGTTCCTTTCAAATATTAAAAGGACTCTGATGACAGCTGCTGCTTTTTAACCAGTTACTTCATAGCTACTACTGTATTTGCCTAGGGCTCCACCTTCCACTCTGTCACTCTTTTATGAGCGACACCCATACGTGGTGCGTGCACCGACATTCCCGTGAACCAGTTTGGCTGCCAGCCTTTCAGGAAATCTCTGGCCGCCTGCTTCTTGCTTGAAGCCGGTGCGCTGCCTGCTGTGCTATTCCCGTGTCGTAGTGAGGGGTGGGTTAAACCGGAGCGCTTGTAACGCCCTCCTCCGGGGCCCGGGGGGCTGGCTCGCTCGCTCTCTGGTCCCGTGGAGATTGTTTTCTCAAACTTTCTGTCTGCTTGGAGGAAGTAAAGCAGAAACATGGAGCAATGCTTTGGGGAATATGGGTCCGTGAACTGAAGTGGATTGAATCTGTTTTTTCTTTTTGAACTCACTGGATTACGTAGACTGGGACGTGTCGAGCAGGGGAGGTAACAGACTATGGCTGACATCACCTGTGTCATTGCCTAGCAACAGGAGCCCCGCTGAAAGGTAAGGGAGTAAAGTATGACGGGCTGTTTATTTCTCTATTATCGTGAAAACAAAAGTTTAAGCGCGAGACGATCGCACCAAGTTTACACAACACCTTCTGTCCTGAAACAACGACCAACTTTGTGATTATTTAACCCATGAAGTCCACTTCAGTTCAGACGGGTTGGAAAGTAGATTGAAGACACCGTTTCTCACAGTTAGTAAAACATGATGAGGAAGTATTCACATTTATGGGTCTGGAGCCAGTAACCTTTTCGCCAATTTTTTTTTTTAATAATGAATTGATAATCAAAATGTTTTTTTTGCTAATCAATTAATTGACTATTTTCATTATCCTGAGTATAACTTCCATTACTTCTTACTTCAACTTCCATTACTTCTTACTTCAACCCCCTTCCACTGCTCAGAATAGACTATTCCATTTCAGAGCTTACCCTATCAAACACACACACATGCGCACACACACACACCCCTCTGTCCCGGCAACATGGTCTCTCCCACCCGGGCAGTGCTCACTGATCTCCCCTAGCAACCAAGCAGGCAAGGCTGACCGGGCTCGTCTTTCCCCTTTCTGTGTGTGTGTGTATACGTGTGTGTGTGTGTGTGTGTGTGTGGTGACATCATCAGCTCCAACAGTCAGCTGCTGCAGTGGAGGGAGAGCGAGTGAGAGAGAGAAAAGGATGGGGGAGGGAGAGAGAGGACACACACACACTCACTCACTCTCTCTTCCACTCAGACACACACACACACACACACAGCCTCGCTTGTCTTCCTCTGGTAAACATGGCAGCGGCAGCAGCGACTGACACACGCAGCGAGCAGTGCGTAGTGAACAGTGAAGCCTAGCTTAGCTTAGCCTAGCCTCGTCTCAGCTGTCAACATGGAGGAGGAGGACGCAGCGGCCGACCCCTACTTGCCCTACGACGGGGGAGGGGACACCATCCCGCTGCAGGAGATCCCTAAAAGAGGTACGCCATGTCCCCTCTGCTGGTTTTTCCCTCCTTTCCTCATGCTGCTGTGATGACAGAGGCCATCCTCCTCCTCCTCCTCCTCCTCGTACAGAGGGTGCATGTGGCTCCATCATGTTGTTGGCGAGGCGTCTGAAGGAGTGCCAGGATGGATTTGAAGCTGCTATTTGACTGCATGTTCACTGGGAGCAAAACAGCCACCTGCCCTGCTCCTTTCAGCATTCCACTCTGTAGATGATCAACTCTGTGTGTGTGTGTTCGTCAGCCAGAGATAATGAGATAAAGAGGGAGCTGGGTTAGTGTGAAGGCCTGTAAGCAGAGGCGACTGAAGGCAAACACCACGGGCATCCATTTTAATTTCCCCTCACTGAGAGGCAGACTCGGGCTTCGGCTGCCGCACGCGTGAACTGGATGTTCTTAGACGCGTGTCGTTGAAGCGGTTCGCAATGTTCCCGCAGCGCGAGGCGTCGGACACCTGTTGGCCTCGCGTCACGTCGCGCATAACGAGGTCCTCGGGGGTGAAGGCGCGTAGTCGCATTGTGCCGGCTTGTTTTTACCCCCACGACACAAATTCTGACTTCTTGTTTCTCTCCCCCCGTGTGGCCTTCGGGGGGAGTTTTCTTTCAGTCGCCCGTGCGTCGGTTCCTTGCGGGCCTTGTTAGATTCTCACGGTGAGCGAGCAGAAACAAAAAGGCCCCTCGTGAGTTTAGGACTGCCCACATCATCTCTGTGCAAAGGGATGTCCCTAAATCCAAGCTTCCAGACGCACAGTGTCGAGCGGCGTCCTCTCCTTTCTTGAATTCTTCGCCTCTACATCTACCCCTCTCTCTTTTTATTATGTCAGGTCTTCACGTAGAAGCTCTACCCGTGTGTCTTCTGTTATTTGACAATGTCACGATTACAGGAATTATAATCCAGATGTGCTTTTGTGACAATTTCCTGCTTTAATAACCTGTCGACCTCCATCGACGCGTTCGTACAATAAATGGAGCGATTTGGTTGCTTTGAGGTCATTTTACATTGTGCCCTTGTCTCAACTGTCCTGAAACCAACACGTCATATGTAAACACACACACACAAAAAAAAGGAGGGGGGCTTTCAGACTTTGATCGATTTTCTATTTGTCAGCCTTTCCGTGCGACTCCAGGGTTTCCTCCAGTCTGGTCGACAGGCTGCCGTCCAGGGCTGCTCAGCCTGCAAGGAGGCTGTCGGGGGTCAGTTTATGATGCTGATCACATGACTAACCCGACTCCAACCGGGCTGATCCACGGTGTCTGAGCCAGCGGCCTCTAAAGCTCTCTGATCAGATTTACCCGGCAATAGTAGAGTGCCGATAGGCTCTAATACAGAGGAGTGCTGGGGCGGTGGTTTCACTGGAAACCTGGAATGTCTCCACCCAGTAGACACTGAAACCTCTGACCAATCCAGCTGCGTCACAATAACTAAGAAGTGGTATTCTTGACCTGCGTGTGCACCGCTGTGGCTGTTCTAATGCACGAGGGGAAAGAAACCCAAGCTCTGCTTTCTGCGTGTCTCCTGCCGTACGCAGTCTCTTTTTTTTGGCTTTTCTGGATCCCGAGGCGTCGTCCTCGCATGGCTCTACACTCCTGACTCGACTGATGGGTGCCAGTAGTGCTGCATCGTCATCATCATCATCAGGCACTCTCAATTATCTCATCAGTCAAATGATTCAGGTTGTTCTTGCTGGAAGCTGGAAATGTTCCCTTCTCAGTCAGCCATTCGACTTGTGAGCTGGAAATGTTGCCGCAGTCTTATTGTTGTCTTCATAGACCCACACAGCTGGGTTTCTGCCAGTGAATGTGTTTTTTTTTTTTTTCCTCTCCATTGAACATATTTTATAGCCCCCCTAATTTGCATTTTAGTTTGTCAGATGCACTTTTATTGAAACAATGAAATCATACATTCGCCTTTTTAATCATAAAGCACGTAAGTCTCTTACGTAATATATATCTGTGTCTGTGGTCAGCATTTCTGCAACTACTGTATGTGTAGTTTGGAGAGCTACTCTGTTGGTTTTCGATCAAGTTTTTTTCCACTTTTCTGCTGAGTCGGACCATGAAGCGCCTTCAGGCCAACGGGGGCCAGAAGTGATGTCTTTTAATTAACTGGTCTGCCCTGAAAGCTTGTGTTATTAGGACGAAGAGTTTTAACCTTGAGTACTCTGCACTGAGAAGTGCATAATGTCAGTCAAACCTCTGCTATGGAACTGTGCCAGTAGTGGTTTCTACTGTAGCAACAAAATACTCAACTCAAATATGTGTAAATAGCAGTTTTCATTAAATGAACCAGAATCCAAAGCAGCCACAAGACATGCCACAAGGTCGTGCTTTAGTTTGAGACAGCTTCCTCTCGGGCGCTTACTACACAGGTGGCAAACTGATGACTCAAAGGAAAGTCTGTCTTAAAACCACGTAAACGTTTCCTTTTGAAATAGTCAACGGGAAAATCACATACAGCTCTACTTGAGTTTGTTTTGGGGTGTTTTTTATAAAAGGTTACCGTACTTTTCGGGTTATAAGCCGTTCCTACGGCTGTTTCAGTGTCCCCGCTGTAGCAAGCTAGTAGCGCTGCTAGCTAGCGCTGCTAGTAGCGCTGCTAGATAGCGCTTCTGCTGCTACCGGCCACTGCTGCTGCTACTGCCCGCGTCCCCTCTGCCCAAGTCGGGTGTCGAGCCTGGTCCCGCTACCTTCGGTGGTTTTCAGGGAGCTAGCGGAAGTTAGCGGGGAAGTGACGGAGCGCTAGCAGGAGCGCTAGCAGGAGCCCCAGCTGGCTACAGCGGGGAGCTGTCGGGGACACTGACCGAAGGCAGTAGCGGCTTATAACCCGAAAAGTACGGTACATCTCAGTCCTGTCCAAAAATACAGACCTCCATATCAGACTTTAACCACACTCACACTCACACTATCACTATCCCTAGACGTCCCTGCCAAGCCCGCCATTCTTACGGCTGCTGACTCTCCAACAGTTGCTTTCTCCTCTCTGAACAGGACTTGTATCTGCCCGTCAGATAAAAGCTACACTTTTACCGTTTTGTTCCTGCGTCTTTAGGAAATTCTCCCCTGAAGGCTCTTCAACTTATTTCTGCTCTCCCACATCCCATCAAACATCAAAGCGCCCAATAAGAGCCAATAAGCTGCACTTTCTTTCAGCGGCTGTGTCGCTTCCCACATTCGTAATGTGGGAAACCGGATTTATCTTCCGCTTATGTCTCAGTTATTGAGGATAACAAATATAAAATGTTGCTTCATCCCCAAACTAGTATGTATTTAATCTGATACAAAGCATTACCTGATTCTGATTCATATTTTTTTGGGTGTATTTAGTTGTACAATGTATTAAATATGGTACTACCTTTTTGTATTGTTATATCAGCTGCAGTGTAGTGATGCAGATGCATTGATGTCATTTTATGATCTGTTTTATGGCTCTGCTTGTGAGGGATTTCTAATGTTTAATCAAAGTGTTGTTAGCGTCTGTGAATGAGGCCTTGTTTGCTCGGCGTGACCCTGCCCCAGTTGTAGTTATGCTCCGGGGATTAAAGATGTATTGTGGACTGGAATGTGTATGTTCGCTGTTCAAATGGCCACAAGACTTTGTAATATCGCTGGTGTGTGTCATGACTCTCGCCCCATATTGCTACAGATCAGGACCCGTCACAAGATTACATGCAGGGTGCATTTTAACATGACCTTTTTTTGTTTGTGTTCTCTACTCCTTTAAGTGGTTCTTCCAGTTATAGTCATCTGGTAAAATAGTTGAATTTCTACCCTCCGTAAAGTCCTCTGAACCGTGTCTAATGCTGGAAAACAGGCCTGACCGATGTGTGACTGCCCGCATGGCATTGAGCGAATAAACACGGCAGAGGAAGTCGAGACGGAGCGTTACAAACTAACCGTACAAAAGCGTTTGAGGCTGGTTTCATAAGGACAACCAGAAATATTAGTTGAGGGGAAACAAAATTTGCATTTGCAATTTTTAAATTGTGTCCCTTCAATATTGAAAATGTCACGTTGTAAGACTTACTTTTACATGACATGCAAAATAAATGCCTCGCTCTCGTATGTCTTCATGTGGTAAATGTTCAAATGTCAAAATTGTACCTCATCCGCCGACTTCTGATCTCTCCAACTGATAAACTACCCATGTATTTCCCTTTTGAGGTACAAATGTGCAACATTACAGAAGCTTTAAATTATGTTTTTTTACCATATTTGTAAGACTGGTTACTTATTTCCCGGCAGCATTTGTCACTATTTAGCTTCTGTTTTGTGTCGTTTGGTCAGATTTACTGTTACACCCATTTTGAATGCATCTGATATTTCTGAATATTTTCATCTCGGGATGTCGTGACGCGCCACATAATCATTTTGACAGTATTTTCCAACTGTTGCTCTCTTGTTGCCTCTCTTTTGTCCTCGTCACACACTGAACTGCCTTTGTGTCGCAGAGAAAGAAGTCACAAGTGGGAGGAGGACTGGGCTCCGCTTTTCTGACCATTTCAAAATGTCAGAGGACCGGTTCTCCCTAATTTATCAAACACACTTTGTGCCACATCAAACATGTGGCAGTGCATTTTACAGATGATGAGACCGGCCCTCTTGTACTTGACTGTCGGCCCATGGAATGAATCATGAGGACGATGGGAAGGTTTTGAAGAATTTAGCTTAAAAATATTAGTTTTTTTTACTTTATTTTATGAAAGAAATTTCTGATCATGAAGCCATGAAAGCCAAGTGGGAGCCACGCAAATCCTGTGAGGTTTTCCAGATAACAGGCTGAGAGAATTCTGCTTTGTGTGTGTGTGTGTGTGTGTGTGTGAGTGTGTGAGAGAGAGAGAGAGAGAGTCTGTTTTGCTCACCCTTCTTTTCTTGAATCTGTGCATCCAGCCAGACCAGATGTGGTCAACCAGAGGCATTTAGTGTCTCCTGTCGTTATGAGCGTTAGATAATAATCTATTTATAGTATCGGGACAATCTTTTAAAGAGCAGTGGACATCGTTTGCATTGTGTGTTTTTGTTGCTGTATGCGATCCACCGCCTCTGCTGTGACCGATCCTACTTGTGTTGAAGTCATTACTGAACTCGCTGACTCATGACCTAGAGGCCGATACAATCACACCGCCGCTAATGAGACCGCCAGACGTCCATGCGACTACGTTTTACGGGGGAAAGAAAAAGCCAACGAGAAGATTTTCGAAATAATTAAAGTGTCGTTTACTTTAGTCCGGCTTGCACAGAGAGCATGTTTAGTAGAAGTTGCAGATAGAAGGCCGCCAGAGCAGGAAAAATGAACTGCCGTTAAGGTTGAGCAGCTAGGCTCACTGTGCGGGTGTGACTGTGTGTCAATGAGGATAAAGGTTGACCTCCATACACTTCACGGTATAGTTACCTCATCCAACCGTTCAGGCGGTGCAGCTAAACCTCCACTCCCTCCGTGTTTTATGACCCAGACGAGGCGATGGAGGGTTTTCTCGGCGTGGCCGTGTCGTTATCGCTCAGCGGTGACCGCGTGTTTTGCTGCGCCGTGTTTCCGATGGGCCAAATAATCGAGGAGGCGGAGCTCTAATGCGCCGCAGGATGGATCTCTTTCTTTGTCGGGAGCATGTAAAAGGATAAGATGTACGGCCATAAAACATTACATCACAAGCGTTTCTTTTTTGGTTTTTACACAGTCAGATTTGATGGTACTTGTTTCTTATCTTTTTATATCCTGCATGCTCTGTCACATTGTATTTTTTTGACATGACATGCTTCATCTTTTTGACTCGATGGCTCGATAGCACTACTTTTGCTGAACCATGAACTCGCCCTCATGACCCTTTTTCCTTCTGTCGTTCCTCTTCAGGCTCTAACTACGTCATGTCTAACGGGGGCGGGGCGCCCAGCAGCACCACCCACCTGCTGGACTTCCTAGAGGAGCCCATCCCGGGTGTGGGGACCTACGACGACTTCCACACCATCGACTGGGTCCGTGAGAAGTGCAAGGACCGAGAGCGGCACCGGAAGGTGAGGAGACGCGGCGAGCAAAGCAAACCTCTGTCCTCTGACCCCCCGTCTGAAGGAAAAAGTCTGAGCGGCCAATTTGCTTTAGGAAAAAAAACACTCTGAATGTCCTCCAGGAGTCTTAAAATGTTCGTTATCCAAAAGCTTTAACAACAATGACAGTCGGCTTTTCACTCGGCCTTCGATTGTGGCCGTTCATACCAACACACCTTCTCTTGTGTAGTGTGACCTCGCCTTGAAGCATGCGAAGGCATCCGGCCTTCACACGTGGGTTTAGTATGTCAAAGAGTGTTACTGCTCAGAAAAGGGATACTCGGCTCTCGCAAGTATCCTCGTAGATCTGCCTATTTGGCTGCTCCACAGGAAGTGATGTATAACACACTTCCTGTAGAGCAACAGTTCGTTGTGGGTTGCACAAAAGGTGGGTAACTGGGTAGTTATGCAGGATCAGCAGTTTTAGCCTGAACGGCTTATCAGGGAGGGGGAATAGTCCAATCGACCTCCAGAAACTGCAACAATCAACAGAAAATCCAAAGATTTCTTTTTTAAATTGAGGTTTTCTGCAAAAAAAGAAACATTTTATTTTAGCCAAACACTATTTTTTTTTTTTTAGTGTTGCATTGCTGAAACGTAGATTGACAAGAAAAATAAATCCTTGTTTTGGAGCTTTCACGGTCTTCTTCGTCAGCGTGAACTCATGAATGAATCGGAGTGAATGGACACTAATAGACTGCTGGCTTCCTGCCCTTCATGTCCAGGTCACAACCTCCCTGTGTCAACACTTTTAACCAAATATTGACACAACGTTACAGCCTCCTGGAAGCGATAGCTCTGAGAATTTAAATGTTATTTGAAAACAGTTTTTTTTAAACCCGGTCTCACCTGCTTTACGGACATTTTATTGTTTTATTGAAGAAAAGTAGAAACGCAGCCTCTAGAGTAGATAACGGAGTTGCTTATCATTGGGGACGAGTTGTAAACCTTTGACCTGCTTGCATTACTGCCACTTTAAGTCATTTGATAATGTTCGAAAAGATTCTAAATGTAGTTTTCTGTGTTTTTATGCATTTGCTTTAGCTTTTGTTTGCTAACTGTTGTGTGTTTTTAGATCAACAGTAAGAAAAAGGAGTCGGCATGGGAGTTCACAAAGAGCCTGTACGACGCCTGGTCTGGGTGGCTGGTGGTGACGCTCACCGGCTTGGCCTCAGGTAACACACACTCACACGCACACGCACACACACACACACACACACTCGCACACACTCGCACATGGCTGTTATCTCCTCTGCTGGTGACTCACGTGCTTTTCCTTTCTCTTGGTCTCTCTCTCCGTCTTTCGCTCTCATTTAACTGCAAGCGGAAGCATTTTCTTTCTCCTCAAAGCGGCAATGATCAACACAAAGGTTTTCTATTTATTTGAAACGGCACAACCAGAAACCCTTTATGTGAGGACCAACTAATCAAAGATTTAAAGTTCATGTAGGAAAGCTTGTCTAACATCCAGGTTACAAAGGGAGGGGAATTGGCACAACACTCATGTGTATATAACACTCACTCCCCATGTCTCATCCAATGAAGACTCATCTGACCTGGAACAAGGATTTCAGTTGTTTCTGATACATTGTAACATAATAATAATTCAGAGGAGGGTCTCCCCTCTATAATAATGCTTCTTTAGTGAATTGGTTTTGAATGAATGTAGGTCAATGTTTAGCATGACGCTCTTTGGTCATCAGGATTAGAC
The DNA here is from genome assembly GCA_038501785.1 of Myoxocephalus aenaeus. Taxonomy (NCBI): domain Eukaryota; kingdom Metazoa; phylum Chordata; class Actinopteri; order Perciformes; family Cottidae; genus Myoxocephalus; species Myoxocephalus aenaeus. Next base: position 1,881,652 of record JBAMJR010000111.1, read on the forward strand.
CTAACTTTAAGGTTTAGGATGCAAATGAAAGAGTCTTATTAGAGCAAAAGGCCTCCATGTTGCAGCCTGAACACAGCTTTATCAGGTTGAACTTTGTATTTTCTTTTTATATAGCGACTTTTACAGACTTGAGGCTACTTTGCTGTTCTAAATTAATATAATAACTGGCAAATATAAATAAATGGTAGCATACCTAGTATGCTAACTCCCTCTGCTTCTTCTTTCTCTTCTTCCTCCCTGCCTTCGCCTCTTCACCCCTTCCTTCCTCCCTGGTTCCCTCCTCCAGGTGCTTTGGCTGGCCTGATTGACATTGCTGCTGATTGGTTGAACGACCTGAAGGAGGGCGTGTGTCTGAGCGCCATGTGGTTCAACCACGAGCAGTGCTGCTGGACGTCCAATGAGACCACCTTCGCTGAGCGGGACAAGTGCCCTCAGTGGAAGAGCTGGGCTGAGCTAATACTGGGGCAGGCCGAGGTAGACTAACACAGGCACATGCTCGGTCTCATGCGACCTCAAAGCATCCTCCACGTTTACATCAAATGTACTTTTACATGTTAGACGCACCACTCTGCTGCTTTGAGTTGCCTGGTAGGCTTTTAATTTGAAAAGATGCAGGAAGTATTGAGATTCAATTGAAATAGTTTACCATGAAGAAAAGAATAACCATAGTAAACAAAAAACCTATGTCTGTTTAACATTGATTAATAGAGAAAGAAACAGTGTAGAGAGATTCAGTTTTTCAGACTTGCTCTAAGTCACACGTGTTTTAGGACTTTGATGTTTTGGTCCCAGTGGGTTTCATGGATTTGACTCCTCCTCTTCCTCTCCTCTCTGCAGGGGCCCGGCTCGTACATCATGAACTACTTCATGTACATCTACTGGGCTCTGTCCTTCGCCTTCCTGGCCGTGTGTTTGGTCAAGGTGTTTGCTCCCTACGCCTGCGGCTCGGGGATCCCTGAGGTGAGGAAAATATCGCTTTTTGAGGAAAAAAAAACCTTTTCATGTACACTTGAAAGAGATGCTTACGTCTCTGCTTGGTGGTGCATTTAAGTTCTTGTGGGAAACTCCAACATCCAAGAAAGTTGGCCTTCATGCAACATTTCAAACATTTTATTTTTCTTGACAGATATTCATTTGGTAAAAGATACTTTTGTCTTTGCTAAGTCACACAGCCCAAAGATACTTTTAACCACAGAACGTATCAGTTTTATCAAACTAATGAGGTTAGCAGGCTGCCTCTCTCTGTGCATGAGTGTCTTTCCTGTCTCTCTGTGTCAGAGTGAGTGAAGCAGCTTGTGCAGATTATTGATGTTCTGTTTTAACTCTCGTTTTTTTCTCATTTTCCTCGCGTGCAATCAATTTGCTCTGGCTGTCAGGAACTCAAAGTAGCACATGAAATAGAAAGCCTATACATCTCTGCAGCTGCCTCCATGAAAGCGGTGTAATTAGTTATTCGCACCCTCTGGGATCCTCAAGGCGTGTTTTCATTCGTATGGGGTTTCCCTTTTAATGTCATAAAAAGGCTTAAACTTGTTCACTCAGTGGGCAGCAGGGAGATGACAGGTAGGGCCGCCTAAAATGGGATGTATGAGAGCATCTGTCTCCTGATTTTAATTATTAAATAAAATAATTTCCTGTCAGCTCTCTACTGCTCACTGTCTATTAAAAGCATAACAAAATAGTGAAACAAAACTTAAATTGATTTGAATACTTCTTTCTCAATTACTAAATGAATAAGAAATGACCAAATCTGATTACTTTTATCTAGACAGTTAATTTCATACTAGTTTGAGTCATTTAACAAAAAAATTCAGTACATATGCTGGTTCTAGCTTCTAAAATCTGAGGATTTGCTGCTGTTTTCTTCAGTTTTACTTGGACTACAAAGACCACACTGCGTGTTACCTTTTGTTCTTCACCTTCTTAATACCTCGCTCTGCCATGAAGGTGTTTCCTGCCCTTTTGTCCTCAGTGGAGAATCAATTTAATCTTTACCTTCCTCTTCCTCTCTCCCCAGATCAAAACCATCCTGAGTGGGTTCATCATCCGGGGCTACCTGGGCAAGTGGACCCTGTTGATCAAGACCATCACTCTGGTCCTGGCTGTGGCGTCTGGCCTCAGCCTGGGGAAGGAGGGGCCCCTGGTCCACGTGGCCTGCTGCTGTGGGAACATCTTCTCCTACCTCTTCCCCAAGTACAGCAAGAACGAGGCCAAGAAGCGAGAGGTGGGAGAGGAGACATTCCAGTCGATGTTTTTGATTGTAACGTTAAATTGTCTCACGGTCTTTAATTTATCCCCCTTTGGTATTTCATCATTATGGTATACGTGTGTCTTCCTCCCCATCCCGTCAGCTGAGGTGCGTTTGTTTTGTTCTCTCAGGTTCTCTCGGCTGCGTCGGCGGCCGGGGTGTCTGTTGCTTTCGGCGCCCCGATTGGCGGAGTGCTCTTCAGCTTGGAGGAGGTACAGTTCATGTCGTTAATTACTCTCCATCTTCACTTCCTGCTCAAACTCACCGCATCCGCTCTCGGTGTAAATGGCCGCATAACGATTCAAAGTGAACGCCTCCCCTCTCTCTCGTCCAGGTGAGCTACTACTTCCCCCTCAAGACGCTGTGGCGCTCCTTCTTCGCCGCCCTGGTGGCGGCCTTCGTCCTGCGCTCCATCAACCCGTTTGGAAACAGCCGCCTGGTGCTGTTCTACGTGGAGTACCACACGCCGTGGTACCTGTTCGAGCTCATCCCCTTCATCCTCCTGGGAGTGTTCGGAGGCCTCTGGGGCGCCTTCTTCATCCGAGCCAACATCGCTTGGTGCCGGCGGCGCAAGTCGACGCGCATGGGCAAGTACTTTCAGATTGGGACGTGGCCCGCCAGCCCGGGTCTGGAGGTGCAAGTCGTTGGAAATGATGAAGCTGTCAGAAAGATCACTGTCAGCGGTTTGCACTCGCAGACTTCAAACGACAGCATGATTTTTAAAAGGTTCAGGATGACGGCTTTATCGTTTCAGTCATCTTTTAATGTTCTGAGCGTTATGAAGCAAAGATGAAAGCAGGCAGCCATTAGAAACACTTAAGGTGGCAAGAGAGGGTCATATGGACGGGTGTTTGTCGATATTAAAGGATAGATTCATAAGTTACACCGAATTCCCTTTGTTTCGTTTCCATAGATCGTCACAAAAAGGGTGATTTTTGTCACTGACATTAGAAGCATATTAGGAATGGATCTATTAATGCATCTTAATTAACATGCATCAGTATTTGATTTGAGGTCCTAGTTAAAGGCCCAACATTTTACAAAGTGTTGCATTGTCCCCGTCTTTAGGCAAGTACCCGGTGCTGGAGGTGATCTTCGTGGCGGCCATCACAGCCGTGGTCGCTTTCCCGAACCCGTACACTCGCCAGAACACCAGCGAGCTGATAAAGGAGCTGTTCACCGACTGCGGCCCGCTGGAGTCCTCGCAGCTCTGCCAGTACCGCAGCCAGATGAACGGCAGCAAGGCCTTCACCGACAACCCCAACCGGCCGGCGGGGCCCGGCGTCTACGCCGCCATGTGGCAGCTGTGCCTGGCGCTCATCTTTAAAATCATCATGACCATATTCACCTTCGGACTCAAGGTGACGCCCCGGGTGTTTTTTTTTTTCTTCCTGCAGATGGTTCTCCCTGCATGTCTTCATCAACGCTAACACCACTTCCTGTTTTCGTCGTCCTTAAGGTACCGGCGGGTTTGTTCATCCCCAGCATGGCCATCGGGGCGATCGCGGGGCGAATCGTCGGCATCGCCGTGGAGCAGCTGGCCTACTATCACCACGACTGGTTCATGTTCCGAGAGTGGTGCGAGGTGGGCGCCGACTGCATCACCCCGGGGCTCTACGCCATGGTGGGGGCCGCGGCGTGTCTGGGTGAGTCTGAGAGAGACAACGTGATCGTGTATCGATAGAAATGGCGTTAGTTGGTCAGAATGTGAGACAATATTAACGTTTTTAAACCTCACATATGTTACTGTACTGTTAATACTGCGATCCTTTTTAAAAGCTGCTTTAATTAGAGCGTGTTCAGTATTCTATGTGATACCTGGATTTTTGCAATAGTCGGATGAATTACTTTGTTTTTGCAGTTATTCAATTAACTAGACTAGACAAATAAACAACACTCACATCAGGTTATTTAGCAATAACTTTCTCTTTTGATTTTATTTTAGTGTACCATGATACATTCACTATATACTCTGCAGAATAAACATTAAAGATTCAATTATTGTTTCTTAAATTGGTCACTAAAATATCATCCTCTTGGTTTCCAATGCTCACTTTTCTGGAAAGTAAAAAAAAATCTTTTTATAATAGCTAGCATCATGTTATTGTCACTTTATTAAAAGAAAGTGACAAATGTTACAACTATCTCACTGCAGTATATATACACTGCAGATTATATACAGTATATATACACTGTGACCCAAGGTTGTATACTCTGCTTTTTTTCCACATAGTTTCCTCTGTGTTTTTATACTCTGGTATTTAACTCTCAGGGTATTTTCTGTCTTAATGTTCATTCCGGTAAATATAAAAGTGTTTTTTTTCCCGCTAGAATCTTTGTTTATTTCTGTCTCGAGGTGTGTTCATGTCCGTGTCTCCCTCTCCTCAGGCGGTGTGACCCGCATGACCGTCTCCCTGGTCGTCATCGTCTTCGAGCTGACCGGCGGCTTGGAGTACATCGTCCCCCTCATGGCCGCCGTCATGACCAGCAAGTGGGTGGGCGACGCCTTTGGCCGCGAGGGGATCTACGAGGCCCACATCCGTCTGAACGGATACCCCTTCCTGGACGCCAAGGAGGAATTCACTCACGTCACGCTGGCCAGGGAGGTGATGAGGCCTCGGCGCAGCGACCCGCCGCTAGCGGTGCTGACGCAGGACGACCTGACGGTGGAGGAGCTGCAGAGCACCATCAATGAAACCAGTTTTAATGGTTTCCCCGTGATAGTGTCCAAGGAGTCCCAGAGGCTGGTGGGCTTCGCTCTGCGCAGGGACATCAATATCGCTATAGGTAAGTGTGTGCAAAAATGTGAGCGAGCGCAAGAAGAAGAAGTGACAAATTTAAGACATTTTCTCGTTTCTTTCGCTATAGAAAATGCCCGTCGCAAGCAGGAGGGCATCATGTTGAACTCCAGGGTTTACTTCACCGCGCACGCCCCCACCCTGCCGGCCGACAGCCCCCGGCCCCTCAAGCTGCGCTCCATCCTGGACATGAGTCCCTTCACGGTGACCGACCACACCCCCATGGAGATCGTGGTGGACATCTTCAGAAAGATGGGGCTGCGCCAGTGTCTGGTCACTCACAACGGGTAAGTAGGACATTAGGATCGTCTCGAGAGGAAGGATGTGCAGTAAGAATAGAAAATCCTTCTCGCATCCTTTTTTTTTTTTCTTTTTTTTTTTCTTCTGGTGCTGTTATGGTTGACCCCCGTCTGAGGTCGACCATTTTGCACAAACATGTACACACTGTCCGGTGTTGCATGGGCTCTAAAATCCCTGGATTTACCCTGTAATCTGCATGGCCAGGCCTAACCGCTGTGCTGCACCCCCTTTACCCCCCCCCCCCCCCCTCCCCCACACGAGCTGCCGAGACTAACTACTACTACATAACAGGTGTCATGCTGGGAAATGTAGTCTGTGGATGTGTGTTCTGAGAAGTGAGAAAGACACCATGAGCATTTAAATGATTCATTTTAGTGAATACAAATGTCTCACGAGGGTCAAGCTCACGAGGTCCAGGTTCTGCATAAAGACACCTGCTGAGTTCCAGGACGGGTTGGGTTCAATACTCCTCTATTCACAGATCACGTCTCAGTTTGCTGTGACAATCACCGGAGAGGAGCTGTTTGGTTTCATTGACATCTTTATGTTAAACAATTTTTATTCACATTTTGAAGGATAAGGCGGGTGTTATTTTACATTTTTACTTATTATTATTATTATTATTATTAAATCTAAAACCAAAACCAAGAATGGAAGAGGGAAAAAAAATGTTTTTGATAGACAGACAACACTTACTGGGATTAATTCATTGTTGTTGTGATTTATTGGCATTAAGAAAAATATCACCAGACTTATTTTTTCTCATTTTCATAAAAAAAATTAAAAAAAGAATTACAGAAAATCTGCACAATATCACACAAATGAAAGTGCATCCTGTTGTGTGAATATTGGGATTCCCGTAAATCATTGTAGAAAAAAAGAGGGTGCAACTAAATTAGAGTGCCAATCAAACCTCAAACTTAATACCTTTTTTTAAAATTTAGATTTTTTATTTTTTTTATTTTATATTTTCTGTTACGGTTGAGTTTTCTGTTAAACGTTTTAAGTTGCGACCTGTTATGTATGTTTTTGTGCTGCTGCTGTCTTGTTCTCTCTCTGTCTCTCTTCTGTTTGTTGTTTTTGTTGATTTGTTGTTTTTCGGGCAGTTTACCGAGTAACGAGTGTGTGTTACAGGATTGTTTTGGGCATCATCACAAAGAAGAATATATTAGAGCATCTGGAGGAGCTCAAGCAGCACAAGGAGCCCCTGGTGACTAGCCCCACCCCTTTACACATGTGACCCCTCCCACACTTTCGCACCTGTCTCTTCGGCCCCGCCTCTTAAGAGGGCTGCATGACACTGTTGACAGTTCCCGGCTACACATTAAGCCTTCCTCCTCTTCTTTCACTCGCTGTTTGCTCTCTGTTGGTCATGGGTCGGTTTAGTGTGGATTCACCTCTAATGCAGCCGCTCATCGTAGAGAAACATCTGTAGATAGACCTTCTCTGACCTCCATCTTCATCGCTGGTAGCAGTCTTCACGAGTCATCGTATTTATAGAAGCGCTTCCTTATGTTTTTCTGGGTCCTGCAATGTTGGACCTCTACGGGAACTGTCACCCACATCGCCCCAGACCCCCTTTCAGACGTGCGCCTCATTACGGAAATATGCCGGCAAATTTCACACTTTGATGTTAAAGTTATATTTACTGTTAAAGTTGTGGCAGCGCTCTCTTCTACCAGGCGAATAATGAGTCTTGTGACGCTCTCTAGGACAACAGCAATACATCATAGTCTTTTACGCGAAGCTTTCAACCACATTGAGGTCAAAAAGGATCTTTAACGCGTCACTTTTAAGCCAACATGGATGAGAAGAGCTGTAGAACTGAGCTGTAGAAGCCTCCAGACAACGCTTTGTGTTTCTGCTTCTGTTTTAAAGTCAAATAAATTCAGTGAAACATTGAGATTAAGTGTCTGAGCCATTGTCAATATCTCCTCATGATGGAAAAGAGAAGAATTAAAAAACAAGCGTTCTGCTTTACAAGTAATTCATGACATGAATGAAACGGCGCACGAGACAATAGAAATGAAATGAGTCATAATCTAAAGTGGTTAGCTATGCTTGAGCGCTGTCACATCGTAGGCTGTAAACATCTTTATTTTTGTCCCGTGAATACCGGATGATAAAATGTCTGCTGAAATCTGGCTCGATAACTTGGTGGTTAACTAAGAGATTAACTAAATACGTTTTTAAAAATCCATCCCCGGTGAAGCCGATGTCCAACCCGCTGCTGAATATTTATGTAAAGCTCCATTGTGAAGCTCCAATAACGGCGTCAAATAGGTTCAAATAAATTATTTTCACGAGACGGCCAGCACGGTCCCGCTCTCCACGTCTGAAAGGGGCTCGGCAGCTTTGCACCTCATCCCATCGTCGTCTGTAGCTCCGCTGCTTGGTGTCGTGTGCGCTGCATCCTGCGACGTCCACGCGCCTTGTTTGTTTTTCTCCGTAGCGTAGACGTGTTCTGCTCTCATCCTGAGTGTATTCTGTGTCACCGAGCTTCACCGCTAGAAGCCATTTGCACGTCTGCAGTCATGTGACCATGTCCCCCCCCTCCTCATCTTCCTCCTCACAACGGTAGTCGATCATTTCACAGTGACAAGTCACCCGCCTTCAATTCTCTACCTTCATTAACAACTGCTTTTTCTTCTTCTTTTTTTTGTGTGTTTTTTTTTTTTTAACCCCCTCCTCTCCCCCCCTGGTTCCGCTCTGGGTCTCCACAGATTGACGACATCTGACTCGTCGGCTTATCAACCACTTGGCGAGTAGCTAGCGGACTACTGTTGTGTTGATACCCTTTTTAGAGGGAGTGTTTGTTAGTCATTAATGACTCCATTCATTCCTGTACTTCCCTCATTCTGTAGCGAGCGCTGTGGTGCGGTGACGTTGCTGTGCTGCTAGTTAGCGTGTGGTGATGGGAAAAAATGACCTTAATGACGTCATTCCTAATCTTGCTCTAACCTGCCGATGTTTCCTCTTAGCCAGCCGCGTCCCGTCCTCTTCTTCAGGAGAGAAAACAGACGAGAACACATTGATACGCAGCACTGATTTACTGTGTAATTTACTGATCGTGTAAAACGGGCCGTCTCCATGTGAGGAAACAAAACATAAATAAGAGAATAATTAAAAGAATAGTCCAAAAGTATTAAAGAGGATATGGCAAATTAGTGAAGAGGATTTGAATACATTGTGAAATATAAATCTGCTACAAAAACAAGAAGCTAAGACGGCGTTTGAGTCGATTTACCTTCTTTTACTTTAAATATATTTGAATACAAACCTCTCTGGACTCTGCTGGCTAACGGGGGATATTTGCGTCGCCCCTCTGACCCTTCACTCCCCCGATCGGCCCCCGGCCCCCCGGAGCGTCTGCGCCTGTTGATTTCACTGTTTTTTAAAAACCAGTGACGCAGTCGTAGATCTCAGCAGCTCCGCCGGGTTCTGATCCGAGTCTCACCGGTGTTTCTGGTGTCTCCTGCTGCTGTAGCCCCTGATCTTCCCCCCCCCCCACACCTCACACAGGTCGCCTCAACTCCCCTCACTCAGACCTGCTGGGTTCAAATGTTCCTTTTCACTCACTCTGTTTGCACTTTATTCACTTTTTGTTTTTTAGGGTTCAAATGAAGCTGAACGTCACATGACCATGCCTCCATGTGACGGTATTAGAGCTCTGTAGCAGCTGCACATGCTTCTCTCTACTTGACCTCAGACGACGCTCACGGCTGCGTTCAAGAGCACAAGACTCGTGTTTAGACAGCCGGAGGAGTCAAAGACATTTAACATCCGCTCAGCCTGCGCTGTGCTCTCGACTCAGCAGGATTAGCCGTGAATATTTAGACACGTGTGACTTATACGGACACAGACTTGTTAGTGGGGTCGATCAGATACGTTTGCTTTATAGGAGAGGGAGGAGGAGGAGGAGGAGGAGGAGGAGGAGGTCACATGGGTCAGAAATCTCTCGCATCATCGTGGAGATGTTGATTGGCCTCTAGTGGTCCTACGTAAAAGGATTTAAAAGACATATTTACACAAGGCAGCTTGTTCTAGAAATTCAATTCAAGTTTCTTCAATAAATTAAGTTAATACATACAAGTGTTGACTTAAAAATAACTTTTCAACCGGCTTGTTACATAGTGAATTATATTTAAATGATTTTGTGTTTCCTATCTTTTCTGGCAGCTGTGAAGCAGATTGTTAAGTTCTAATATAATTAAAAGTGGTTCATCCTTAAAGATGAAACATCCATCCTCCTAAAAGACGCCTGACTCCCCGTGACGAGGTCGTCTCCTCGTCTCCTTCTCAGAGGTCCTAACTCTTCTCCACGTCCTGTTCACTACTTCCTGTCTCCTTGTAGGATCCAGGTTCTCCTTCCTTTCAGCTTTTTGGACCGATAACATAAACCGGTTGGGGCGGCGTCTGAACCGGCCCCCGGCTCCCTGGTGGTCGGGCGCCGTTTCAGACCTGCTTTCACTCCTTTCCCCCCCTCTGGTTACTCACTCCCTCCTCTCCTCCGGCTCACTTTTGCTTCCTCAGGGACTCGTGTTTTTGTTGGCTTTCCAATCGATCGACGTCCAAAAACATATTTAATCCGATAAATCCAATTGAAGTCTCTGATTGAAGACCAACTCGCCAACAAAAGCATGATGTTTTCTCTCCTCCACTCCAAAGCAGCAGCAGCACCTCCTCACTCCTCTAACCCGCCTCCTTTTTCTCTCGTTCCTCCCTTCTTCCTTTGTCTCCCTCTGCAGGCGGCTTCTTGGTATTATCACAAAAAAAGATATCCTTCGTCACATGGCTCAAATGGCAAACCTAGATCCCGAGTCCATCATGTTCAACTGATCCGCTCCTTCCAGGACGGCCGGGGGGGAGCGGCAGACGACAGCGAGGAGGAGGTGCACCTCCTGGACGGCTCCAATCTCTGACACTCGGACCCCGCTTTCTCTTTTTAGTTTCCAGCTTTGTAGACGGGACTGACTGTGGCCCCCCAGAGACTTACCGGCCGTGAGCGATAACAGACGTGATATAAGACTTTTGTTGTTGTGCTCCTGGCTGCTGAGGGCACACGGAGGTCACGGGGGGGTTGACGGCGAACACATGAGGAATGCACTTTTTACACACGCACACAAAATCACAAAAAAAAACACACACTTTTGCACCTGCAAGACACCTCAGACATGCATGCTCTCTCTTCACATACACATAACCTGTAAAGAAGACACCCATTTTGCACTCTTCATGTGCCTCACCCTTGTCTCCGCCGAAGTCGTGGTAGACGTCGCCTGGCAGGGGTCAAAGGTCAGAATGAACCGCCGATGAGGGACGCGATGAGGGACCTTGAAACCTGCAGGCTTCTGTTCAAGTAAACTCACTTTCCTCGTCCCGCTGCACTCACCAGACCTGTCCGTCCTCCAGAGAAATACATTGTTTACCTGTGATTTAAATGTGTGTGTGTGTGAGAGAACGTGTGTGTGTGTGTGTGTGTGTGTGTGTGTGTCACCAAGCGGCACTACATTCCAGCCAGGATACCGTGGGAACTGAGAGGACGTGCACCTGCTCCTCACCTCACCCGACACATGTTGCAGAAGGCCAGGATCGCACGGCTGCTTCTCCCGGGTGCACGTTGGTCTAAATGGGACGTCTTCAACGTGTGTGTGTGTGTGTGTGTGTGTGTGTGTGTGTGTGTGTGTGTGTGTGTGTGTGTGTGTGTGTGTGTGTGTGTGTGTGTGTGTGTGTGTGTGTGTGTGTGTGTGTGTGTGTGTGTGTGTGTTGGGTCAGACCTTGATGGGTACTGTATTTCAAGAGCAGAAATGTTCCCTGTAAGAAGGAAAAAAGGGGATAAAAGAAAGACCTTTGTGAGCATGTGATTTCCTTTCTGAGCCAGCTTTGTGTGTGTGTGTGTGCGTGTGCGTGTGTGCGTGTGTGTGTGTGTCCTTCTCGTTGATTCATTCAGTGTGAAGGCAGGTCGAGTGTGTACGTAAAGGAAACACAAAAAAAGAAAAGAAAAAGTGTCCACTTTGAGTTCTTCTGTGTTCTGTTACAGGAAACAAAAATATATCACATTTGGTTTTTCTTCTCTGACTCTGTAATCGGTTACGTTTTTATGGCTCGATGCAAAACAAAACTGGAAATCTAAGTGAGTGGTGGTGACTTTTCTTTTTTCTGAACTCTGTCCACGTCTTCGGGTAATAACGTCTGTTACTTTCAAGCAAGAATTGGTGTGTGTCATGTATTATATTCCCCTTCTTACTTTATCAGAAGATAAGTTCTATTTAACACTCCATCAATCAAAAAAAAAAAAAGATTTTCCACGCACTGAAAAGCAAACTTCAAAATGTAAAGAGATCTTGTAAAATCACACTTTGATTAAATGGCATTTCCCAACAGCTGATAGTGTTTTGATTTGAGCCACAGCGAGAGCCAGATGAGTGGAAGTGAAGAGTTTAAATTGAATAACACTTTGCTTTAAAATGACAAAATACAGGAAATCAAAACCAATATAAAAGGTCACAAAATGTTCAAACAAAGTTAAAAGATTTAAAACTAACAATTATTAGGTTTCTTTTGGTTTGGATAAATATCCCAAATGTTGTTCCAGTCCAAAACACAAACATATTCCAGTCATAATGACGCTGTAATACTTCACATTTTACAAGCTGTGATCAGCAAATACCAACTTTTAATAATGACATAAATAATTAAACGGAGGAGATGAAGAGCTTCTTTCTTCCAGGCGTGATGCTTGACGACGTCGACCAGCGGCCCTTTTTTTAATTTTAATAAATAGTTTTGTCACCTGCTGTTTCCAAAGTCAGGAATGATCTTTCGGGCTTTAGTTAATTTTATGTCGAGCAACATGTATTTTCCTTTTTTAATGTCATATATCCTGTCGATCATCTCACGGCTGCATCTGCACGTTTCACTTTCAGCAGGTTGCGCTCCGTCTGCCAAGTGCCTGGCAAAGGTTGTTGTTGTTTTTCTGGCTTTACACACCTGTATTGTATCCCCAAAAACTCAAAAAGAAACACAACATTTCCCACTTTGCCCTCAGAGCGCGCAACGTGTTTTAGTGCAAAATGAAGGGAATAGAAGCGATGGAGAGATGAAGCGGGGACACGCGGCAGCACTTTACCTGTGAAGTGGCGGCTGCAGAGAAAGAGTGTGTGAGTATGAGAGAGAGAGAGGAAAGTGGGGTTCCTCCTCTACCGGTCTGCTGCTGTGCGTCTGCAGGCAGCAGATCATTTAACCAGTGGTGTTGCCTAACATTGTATTTCATACTGATCTCGATGTTTTCTCCTTTTTTTTTATTTCATTTTTTTTAATTTTATTTATGGGTAGTGTCGATAGAGTTGTGCATTATTACGAATAATTTTATGTATGATTACATTGATTGTTTGATTGTACATTTTAAAACTAAATGTTATATAAAAAGATTACATTTTGGTTTAAATTAAAAGGAACAAAACGTTGCCCAGGGTGCTGGTCTTGGTGCTTCACGGTGCGGTGGGATTTGGCGCCATCTGGCGGCGAGGTCGCACATTGCAACTAACGGAGACTTCTCCTGCGGGCCGAGCGTTTCGGAGAACTAAAGTCGCCGACGTCAGAACACAAATGTTTTGTTTGTCCATTCTAGGTTACCGTAGAAAAGAAATGGCGGCCCGCTCCGTGAAGAGGACCCGCTGTTTGTGTTTGGCGTTGTTACAATAGAGAAATAATCTACCGAACATAAATTTGCCAAGTTTTTGTTTGATGTTTATATTCCATCTCTGCCAATCGATTCCTCTAAATGCCGCACACTGTACCTTTTTAATTGTTTTTCCTGACCTTTTGACCTTTTTTTTTTTTTCTCGGGTATTACACTTTTACAATATAGTGGCAATAAGATATACATGATTCCATAACTTAAGGAAAATAACTTGTTTTATTTCTTTGGTCCAAAAGAAATTTCCACGCCAGGTCCACTTTTTCTGGAGCTTTTGACCGTATCTTGTGGTCTTCATCAGCAGATACAGTTTGCAGCGCTTTCCTAGGTCAAGAATGTAAGGTCAGGCTCAACATTTGAGTCTTAAAATGTGCCATGAAGGATGAAGACTGTGTGATGCACTCAAAAGCTCCGGAACAAGTGAGTGAGTGGACCTTTAGTGGAGTCTTGCATAAACTCTGCTTAAAAAAAATATGAACAAAACTATAAATAACATGAGGAAACAAATGTTTTAAAGACTCATAAAATGGACACTTCCTGAAAAAGTCAATATTTAAAGGAACAGTTAACCAATTTTATACATGAAGACTAGTTTCATTCCCTCTGTGTTAAAAAGTTGGAGCGTGGTGATCAATCTTCTCAGATTCAGTATTTATTTTTGTAGAGACTATTGTTCGACAAAACAGATTCTCCTGCTTTAATTTTGACGATTTTAATTTTCTAATTTGTCTTTCGCAAGTCCCACAACTTTATGGAAATGCAATAGTTTAATGTCAAGCTCAACATTTGAGTCTTGAAAGGTGCCATGAAGGATGAAGCGAGTGCGTGGACCTTTTAGTGGAGTCTTGCATAAACTCTGCTTAAAAAAATATTAACAAAACTATAATATGAGGTCCAACATTTTTATAGACAAAATATGGATGTTTTAAAGACCCATAAAATGGAAACATTTTATACATGAAGACTAGTTTAATTCTGTGTGTTTAAAAAGTGGGAGCATGGCGATCGAAGGACGTCAATCTTCTAAGATTCAGTATTTATTTTTTTTTGAATATTGTTCAACTAAACAGATTCTCCTGCTTTAATTTTGACGATTAAATTTTTCTAATTTGTCTTTCGCAAGTCCCACAACTTTATAGTAATGCAATAGTTTAACCACTGAAGTGCATCGTTAACGCAGACATCCTCCTCCACCAGCAGGGGGCAGCAAAGCTCCACTGTTCTTTCAAATCAGAAAGCCTTTCTCTTCTTAAATCGTTAATAATCCTGTTTCAAAGGGAAATACTTCACGCATTAAGGAAGAATAGACGCTCTACTTTACTGTAGAGCGTCTGCTGGAAGGTTTTTCTATCATTTTGCCCACCTCCTGTGCTCATCATGAACACATTAGCTGTCTTCAGTCTTGCATCGTCATTAGCGTTAACAGTGCTTTACTGTTGGCACCCAGGGGTGGGAGTGAGTCTGGAGGAGGCGCTGCCTCTTCCAACCACAGAGCAGCCTTTGTGAAAAAAGAAAAGTTCACTGAGTTTTCAGTTTGACTGCAGCACGTGTTCTCCTGGTGTCCCGTTACAGAACATCTATCATTCATGACTCCACCCGAGACTTTGTTGTTGTTTTGGTCCCCCATGTCGGCTTCAGTGAGCCTTTCCTGCGTCTGCTTTTATGAGAAAAACAAATACCACTTTCACACCAAATTCCATATAAAAGTCACTAATTTGAAAGTCTTTTGTCGGTGGAGTTAAACAAATGTTGAATGAATCTTTTGTTAATCTCACATTTATTTCTGTCAACAAGGAGCTGTGTGTTGAGCGGTTTGAGTCCTGCAAGGAGACGTTTTGCCTTCAGGACACTTTCCAGAGGCGTTTCAGTCGTTTGAGCTCTTTTCTCCTGCAGAAAGCTTTACTGTCCGAGACAGAGAGCGCTTTGTAACGAGCTGAAACAAGGGGAGCCAAGTTAGCGGTAGCCTTAACACCGCTAACCCATTATTTTAAACCTATATTTGTTCACGTTTTATATTCTACATCAGGAATAATTATATATTCAACAGACTCTCACTTTGCGTCGTATCTTTGCTCTCAAGATTTTAGAGATTTCTCTTCTATATAAATGTAGTTATTCAGTTAATCAACCGTTTAAATGTTGTCAAGCATCTATCAGAGGACAAGTTTTAACCAGGATGAGTGTAGGAAACAGTAAACACACTTTTACAGAAGGATGAGACACTAATGGTAATGTTTGGGTGATACTAATACTAATGATATCTTTTAAAAACACACATTTCAATTAATTGAGGTATAGCAGACATTTCTGAGCAGGTTTATAAATGTGTGTGTGTGTGTGTGTGAGACTGATGGAGGAAAACACAAGGGACCAAACGGTGGAAACAATGTCGTTTTTTTTTGGGGTTTTTTACACAGCACTTTCATTTTATTCCACTACAAAAAGAAAAAGCCATCTCAAGAGCACCAGCAGAAGCAGAACAGAACCCAGTTCACCTCCAACAGCGGAGCCGAGCAAAGAAAAGAGTCCTTCGGTCCCACCGTCCACCGACGCATGCAGCAGAAACGCAGCCGTACTGTAAAGCCTCTGCAGAAGCACGACGATGCCGAGATCGGGCCAGGAGTTAAATTAAAAACCTAGAACTGCACACGGCGGAGAAAGAGAAGCTACTCTTCTATACGGAGGAGAAAGAAGACAAAATATAGTTTTTAAACTAGCCGAGAACAAAAACCACACCACAAGGGGTAATAATAATACTCTTAAAATATTTTAAAGGAAAACGGACAAAAACTCTACCGAGAGGTGTGTGTTTGACCCAATCAGGAAATATACTGTACACACACACACACACACACATTTATCTGGCTTACTTGTTGGTTGTTTTATAGAAATACAGTCGCCGTACAATCATGAAATGGTGACCAAACTATCTTGTTTTTTTTCCGTCCAGCATGCATCTCTCGGTGAGCAGGATGTTGTGCGGTGACGGCGGAGCGGCTGTAGCTGGATGTGAGCTCTGCAGCGGAGGAGGGAAGCGTTCGTGGGTTCGAGAAAGCGGCATGAAGAGCAGCTTGAGGCAGATTTCTGGTGTTAAAATCACTGTGAGAAACTAAAAGTGGAAAAATCATCCCCTCCCCTTTTGAGTGAAGTACCCTTGTTCTTTAAATAATAGTCTGAGCTACGAAAATCTCAACACAGGAAATGTCCCTGTGCAAATCGCTGCTTATTACATTAATAATATTATTGATTACCTCTCGCGTACATTCAAGCATGATAGTCCAGAGTGAACAACCTGCTCAAGTGTCTAAAAACATTGTGATTTATTCTCAGAACGGCCTAAAAAGGTTTCGAGAGATCGTTCCGCTTCAGATGAATAAACATGTGATTGTTTCTCTCCAAAATGTCAAATTAAAAATGTTTTGTTGACTTTTTTGTTGTTGTTGTCGTCTTCAAGTGGAGATGCATAGCAGGGAAACTCTCGGCTCCCCCCCGGGTTCAGCTCGTCACACGTGGCTCTCGTAGAACACCTGGCAGGAAGGAGGCGCGTTATTTGCTTCTGTCGGCTCGGGCGCCGCCGGCTCGATGTCCGGATCTTCCTCCGGATCTCCCTCCGCCTCGGGCTGCTGCTCCTCGTGGTCGAGAGGAGCGACGGGTGGCGGGGAGGGAGGCGGGGAAGGGGGAGGCGAGGGGGGAGGAGGCGAGTGAGGACGAGGCGAGGGGGGAGGAGACGAGTGAGGGGGAGGCGAGTGAGGAGGAGGAGGAGGCGAGTGAGGGGGAGGCGAGGAGGGAGGAGACGAGTGAGGAGGAGGAGGCGAGCAGGGCGGAGGCGAGGAGGGCGTCGCCTCTGGCTGAGCCGGAGCGTCGATGCTGCAGTAGTTGGTGATGGCGAGCTGCGGGTGCACCGACACCTGGATGGCGATGTGCTGCGGCTGCTCCTGGACCGACGAGTTGTCCGAGTCGGCGGCGGGGGACTCGCTGCGGTCGCGGTCGCGCTCCAGCTCCCTCTCCTGCAGGATGGTGAACACGTCCCTCCCGCCGATGGCCCGGCACACCGTGTCGCGGAAGCCCTCGGGCGCCTGCCTGACGAAGGTGTGCCGCATCTCCTCCACGCCCACCACCTCCAGGATCTCCTCCATGAAGGTGCGGCAGTTCATGATGAGCGGCGGCAGCGGGATGCTGCGCGCCAGCTCCTCGATGTAGCGCGCGAACTCCATGGTCTTGAACTGCGTGACCTTGGCCAGCTCCAGCGTCTTGGCCGAGGTGATGATGGGGATCCGCTTGGCGATCTCGAAGGCCTTCTGCAGCTTCTCGGCGCCCTCGGTGCGGAAGAATTCGTTGATGGCTTTCTCCGTCTTCTTCAGGTGGCTGCTCATCATGCAGAGGCGCGTGACGTTCAGCGCCATGATGATGGTGAAGGTGACCAGACACACCACCATGTAGTACACGCCCATGTCGCCCTTGGTGATGACCACGCGCAGCGTCACGGTGCAGTTGGCGCTGCCGTGCACGTTGGACGCCATGCAGGTGTACTTCCCGCGGTCCGCGAACTCGATGCCTGTGATGTTGAGGACGCCGGTGTCCATCTGCCACCACTTCTCACCTGCGGAGAGAGACGGGGGGAAGGGCATGAGGACGGAGAACAAACAACCGGCCATTAAAGGAAACTGTGGTTTATTACAACTTGGGTTTTGTTTGTGTCGTTCTTCTTCTCCTGTTTACAACCCGAGTGATGGTCTGACTCACTCTGGTGTTTATTAGATAGATGAGATCTGACCAATTACTTTAGTATCATCATAACTGAACCAAAGCATTTAAACACATTTAAAACACATTTTCCTTGAACTACAGTACAGCTACCAAATAAATTCTCAAAATCGGTGTGATCAAGTGGAACAAATACAAAACCAATCCATTACTTTGGACTCGCTGACCTGCTTTTATTTTTCCACAGATGCTCCGTAACCCCATTAATATGCAGGTTGCCCACTAACTCACAGTTTAAACCCTGAAAATCCTCTTAAAGCATCTGTTCCTCTGCCGTGTGACTCATCAGCACGCTCCCCTCCGCAGTGTTTTTGCAGCTGATGCTGCGCTTTACAAGAGGAACTCGCTCACTCAGATGTGCTCACGTTGTACTTCTGCGCTGTTATACGTTGTTGTTTTTTTATGGCGTCTGGAGGCTCGAGAGAACAGAATGTTTTGGCACACAGATTTAATAATCGATGGCAGAAAAACAAGTCCCGAAACCGCAGTGTGCCCTCAGATCTTCTGTATCAGCCTCCATCTGTGAAATGTGAAGATGTCCAGTATGTGCCATGCTGGTGTGTGATGTATATTTATTTGGATCAGATTGCGAGGGCACCCGTGACCTTATTATTCCTGCCATATTTCAATATTTAAACAGGTGGCGTGGCTGCTCTGTGTGCTGAGGTTTGAATCATCCAAAACAGGACCGATCTATTTACATGTTCGGGTGGTTAATTCAAACACGATTGAAGGATCGGGTCTCTCAAATTACAATAAAAACAAAGACATTTTTCAGTGTCACAATTTTAACAAACGTTAAAGACAGCTTTTCAAAGCGAGGCGGTCGCAAAAAGGAGTTAACGACCGGTGAAACATCCGTCCGTTAACAGGCCAGAAACCTTTTGGGAAATGTTTAATAAAAAGTGAGGTGGACACCGGTAGAAGCTACAACATCTCGCAGTGATGTCATCAGCAGTCAGTCGACCCCTGTGACGGGATCTGTAGTCAAATGCACGCGTTTGTATTTTAGAAATGTTCAATAGTTCCAACGTGTGCGTGTGTGTGTACAGTTTATATGACTGGCGGAAGTATGTTTGCTTTGGTTATCGGCTCTTATCAAAGCGACGAGGTAGTTATTCCGACTGATAAACTGATCGACCTATTAGGTGAAGTGACGGCGGTTCAAACGAATAGTCCCGACAGTTTGGGATATATAGGCTTATTTGCTTTCTGGTGGGGAGTCGGTTAGATAAGAAGATTGAGGCCGTTCTCATGTCTGTCTGTTAAATATAAAGCTGAGGGCAGCAGATGGTTAGCTTCTCTTAGCACAGAGACGAAAAACAACAACAAAAAACACTTTGATTTATCAACGGAATAAACAAACGAGAAATAAAGTGTTAACTGGTGAGCTTTAGAGGTGCTGGAATGCACATTTTGTGACCCTTGTTCAGTCTTTACGCAAAGCTAGTAATGAGTGGAGTCTGTAAATCTGTAGTCGGCAGTCTGGAAGAGAACACAGCAACATTTTTCTACCGCCTTTTACACTGCTGGCACGATCAATTTCCCACACTGGTTTCCACTGGAGATGAATGGGGCGGTCAGGAAATGAAGCCTGGCCGACAACAGCGTCCCGCCCATCCGCCTTTTCATGCGAGAGCGAGATTTCTAATTTTACCTCCACCACCGGATCATGTGATTGATGCGTTGCCCAATACTACAAGCAACTTTGCAGGGGATGAAGAAGAAATAAGCAGTCTGAGTCACAGACAGACATCTGCAGAAGAAACGAGCGAGGGCAGGTCGGTGACGCCGCTCTGTAAGTAAGTGTGTTTACTGCCGAGTGAAGCGCTGCCTGCCTGGTGAAAGTCTGCCCCTTCCCTAATTATATTCCTGTGTGTCGCCCAGGGGAGCGGCTCATGGCGCTGCAGACGCTGCTCTGGGTTTGTGGGTCGTATTAACAAAGCTGCCCGTCCTCTCTGATGGCAGGTTCCAACAGGAGAAGCATCCGAAACCCCTCTTCACTCTGCGTAGCTTCTCTTTGGCGAGTTACGATGTTCAAAAACACAAGACGCCGCGGAGCCTCGCCTTGAATGGAGATCCGTAGTAGAACCTTTCTGGACGATTTCCTGACTCTAATTGGTAAAAAAAAAAAAAAACTGTCATTCCCGTGAGAAAATAATCACGGCTGCCAGACGAAATCGGCGGCAAATCAGCACCGTACACTAAGTCCTCAGTTCCTGTCGTTTTCCCCCCCCCCCCTCTTGTTAAACGCCATCATCATGATCCAACATTGAATATACAATATGATTACTCTTTGCACTGAAACAGAAGACACCTGCAGGTATTGTCTTCCATGTGCGCATCAGAGCATCAGGATGCACCGCCGTCATATTTTCCAGTAAACGCCCCCAGAGAAGCAACGATCTTTTCCACAATAATGTTGATAACGATTCGCACATTATCTTTATATTGTGAACTACAATAGGTCTGCCAGTAATCCCAATGGCATCAAGCTCTAAACACAATCACTGGTGCTCTGGGTGAGTGACATCCAACTGATATCCCAGTTCTGCTGATTCATAACCTAAACTGCTTCGGGGCCATATTAGATTTTCATTTCAGAATGATTTTGGCATCAATTGATGAAGTTTCTTTGTTTGTCATTGATTTAATTCGCTGGATTAGTCAAAAACAGACATTCGGCTATGTTATTCATTGACGGTTTCTAAATCTTTTCCCAGAGAAGTTTAACTATGTGCAGATTCTTCAAGTCTTCCCATAATGTAAGGCTTCCAGGTTTATTTCTGAAACGCAAACTATTGGCTCTATCTACGACACATGGAACTGTAACTGAGCAAGGCAGCGGGCCAGTACGCACTTGAGCGGCGAATAAGATGGATGTGTGGCTATTTTTAACTAGTGTACCCGTGTTGTAAAATTGCCCCCCGGCTAAGCTGTAACGTTGTTAAATACAGGATGCAGACCATGAGCTGGCTGAAGGGAATTTTAAACAACAAAATCAGAAGGTAGGCAGGGTTTCCTTCAGTGATCATTTGACTAAATAAACAATCTTTTTTCTACTGGGGCAAACCAAGCCTATTGTGCATGTTAGCGTGGACTGACTACTAACTAGCTCGCTCCAATTGCGCCTAAATGTCTACTTGTTAAAGCCTTCTTCATAGTGAACAATAAACCTGAAACTCTTCTGCATTTGCTGCTAACGAAATCCTCATTGAGTGGCGGCGCAGTGCTGCTGACAAAGAGAACAGGAAAGTCTCAGGAAGTCTCACCATTCATCTCCGTGTCCAGACGCTCTCCATGGGAGTTGAACCACTGGACACTGGGGAGCGGCTCTCCGGTGACATTGCAATCGATCACCGCGCAGGTTCCCTCGCGGGCAATTATCTGGTGCACTTTAGTGAACACAACCGGGACGAATCCACCCTCCGTCACGTTGCCGTTTTCCGTAAGGTTTCCGTCCGCGTCCCCCGAAAAGGCCCCGGTGGCGCGAGAGGCGACGAGGGACGCCAGGACCAGAAAAACGTATCCACCGGTCCTGTGCATTTTCTCAAACTGCCGGTGTGTCATCCGAGAGGAAGGAGACTGTGTCATTCCTCCTGTGTCTCCATCCAGCAGACTGGCTATCTCTTGACGGTTGACGGCAACTTGGTATTCAGCTCTGTGACTTGAAACATCTCACTAGAAAACAGGAAAGTGAGATGCATGTATTAATCGGGAGATGGTGCCGGTTCACTTGATGCTCAGCAGCTGGAACAAACTGATAAGGAGGCTGCTAAAATAAATACAGGATTGCACCTAATCATCATTAAAAAAACATTTAGTATACAAGTGGAAAATTCCTCACACAAGCAATACGTCCTCATATTTTGTCCTTACGTTATTCTAGTGTTGTCGATTACTGATTTAGTTAAATATCACGCAAAACTACCCTAAAAGCTGTTCTTTTGATCACTGCTATCACAATAACTGATCACCCCTACCTTTTAGAGCCTGCAGGTATTAGACGACCACTCATGAAAAACAGATTACACTTGAAGCACAAGCACCCACGTCTTAGTCAGCACCAAAAAAAGATGGCCTTTTCTATTCATAGTTGACTAACATTTCTATAATATATTTATCAGATCTGTCAAATCTAGATAATACGTGTTCGCAGCTAAAACGCTGATTATAATAACACAGGAAATAACACGTATTTAGGGCTCTATAACGCTGCAATAGATCATTTGTCACGTTACATTGTGACGTAGTTTGCTCCTGCGTTATAACAACAGCTATTATCTTGATAAACGTGAAAAGAAAAGACACCGCGCAACATAACGGAGCTGAGTGGGCTCCGTCTACTCCCTAGTTCCTCTCGTTGCACATACGAAGATAGCGTCGACACCCATTTAATGCGAGTCAACTATTACGTTATTATTAAGTTATTACTTTATAGTACATGTTAGTAAAATGTGAGATTGCTTTCAAGAATGTCGTCGCCTCGAGCGGCGCCGTTTAGTCGCAAAGCAAGGGCGTGGGACACGGCTATGTGCTGGACGGCGGGTTTTACATCACGGGACCCTTATTGAAAAAAACGGAGGTGGCGTATTTAACAAAAAAAAACTTTAAGGTTTAGCTTAAGATGAAGATAAATGTCACCGCAGACAATAGTCGGAATCATCGGTAAAGACCGTGAAAAAAAAAAAAATGTATCCCGAGTACTGCGGTAACGTCCCCCCCTCAAAAGCGAGACAACGGCCCAACGGCTCGACGTCAACGGCTCAACCGTCGATAAAAACGGTTGAAATGTCAAAACATCCCAGTGGATTAATGGCGGGGTTCATACTCACGTCATGGTCCGTCGCTGGTCACGTTTAGTGGGGAACAGAGAGGCTGTTACTCCGCATCTCCATCCTCCCCCACCCGCTAGTCGTCCGCTGTGTAGCCAGCGACGCTGCTTCAGCCTAGACTGGGTGGCAACATCGCCCAGGCAGTTGCTTGGGTTGCATTGCGATTATACTATTACAACAATGAATTTATTAAAACTATTTTCAAATAGAACATCAATGTAGGTACTCCATGGGTACCCTCGCGGCTTATTGAGTACGTTTCAAGAGGAAATACTTGTAGTTTGCCCTCTGAACGGATAGTTAAAGGAGCTGTATTTAACGTTCAGTGACATGTTGAGAGCCGTTAGAGGCAATCAAAATTATCCCAATTACATATACGTGATTATGAAAGTTTTTCCCCTCAAACATGTTTAAAGCTGCATTAATTTACATCTTGGCCACTCGGGGGTGTCGTAAACACAATGCAGAAACATTATAGACATTAAAACATTCATGTTGTTTAGCCATCCGACCACTGTAGTTCATGATTGACTTTCTTTTTAGTTGTGTTTTTATCTTAACCAAGTCCTGACCGTATTCTCTGTATTGTTTACTTGCATAAATGCTCCATAAAGCTGAGGAAAACTGGAGAGTTGAGTGATAAAAACCCGTGGGTTTGTCACCATCAGCCACCCCTGTCATCTTACCACTGGTAATTAATAAGTGCAGCTTTAAAGTTGCCAAATCTCAACCCAAAGATTGAGGCTAACTAACACACTTTGTGTTGTTTTGTCATTTAATTCGTCGGCCATCTGTATTGCAGTGTGTTTGTGCAGCCTGGCCTTGAGGCTCCCTCGAGAACACAGCAGCAGGATCTGGGCGGCTTCCCAGTGTGCCATCGACCGCTGTAAAGACCGATGGGCTTGATACTCTGCTCACATATAGAGGTGAAGTGTACATTTCATTTTGTGGTGCAGGTCGTAGACCTTTCAGAGCACATTTGCTTTTAGACAAGTAATGGCAGGTGAATGGACTGTTGGTGAAATCCCATCCGCTCTGCATTTAGGATCAATTACAGCTAAAAGGTTGGACTACAAAAACGCAGCTTTAGGGGGTCTGTAGTGTTGTGGCTAGAAGATAAAGCAAGAATAGGATCCGGGGCATAAATGGCAGGAGGAAACACACTTTGAAGCAAAACCATTCCTGGAAGAAATGAAGGCAGAACTAAAGCACCTCAAAACAAAGACGAGTCGGAGTTATCCGGGCTGTTTTTGTTTGTGTGCCAGAGTTGAAAGCTCACTGACCTTGAAGCCGCAGTTAAAGTCTGAAATCGACACTCTGCACCAAGGCCTCTGCACACAGTCAATACATAAGTCAATAACGCTCCGTCTGTGTTTAGAAACATAGAGGGGATGTTCGTGTGCTGGTGTTTATCAAACATTAGATAATTCACTTTCACCGGTCTCTCCATTTTGTGAGATATTCTTCTTTTTCTGCACAAAATTTTTTTTTTACTCGTTCTTGTTGCGTCACAGTTTTACATGCAAACACGATAAGCTCATAAAATGAAGTCAAGCTGCCGTAGTAGTAGACTAAACATATACACACACAGTATATGACTCCATAACTAAACACTCTGAAAGAGGTCACTCTTAGCATAAGTGCTTTCATGCTTGCGTACATTTCACTAATATTTAACTTTAAAAAGCTACATTTAAAAACGCAGGAGTCTCAGTTTTCCAGAAGTATATTCACAGGGTGATGTTTCAGTCTTTACCAGAGGGGTTTTAAGACATCTCTTCACTGTAAATAAGTGTCGCAAATACCTGATTTTTAAGCCAACCCTCTGACCCAGTTATCCCTTTACGGATGAATGCTTCAGCTTTACACAAACACGTCTGAGAGCTCGGTCACATGGATCACACTGGGCCACATATTAACACACCGGGGGGAAAGTCTGTACAAAGGAGAGGAAAACTGTTTCCACCGACACACACAGACCCAATTGTTGTCAGCCGGCGTAGTTCCAGTCCGTGATCGCCTAACATGCAGGTTTTTCCTTCAGGTCATCATGAAACAAAGGAGGTCAAACCCCAGGACTCTGAGTGTTTACTCCAATTATAACTCAGGCTGTACAGTTAAGTAAATGTGTGGTTGTAAAGGTTTGATTTAACGACCACTAAACCAATAGGAAACAACCCAAATTATGTGTGTACCCCGATAATCAGTAGCCTAAATCGTTATTTATAAATATAACAATTCGTCAGATTAGACTCAGACAAATGTATTTTTTAAAGGTGACATAAGACAACACACTTTTTAGGCAAAAACAGAAGTAGAGTCAGAGTTTCTGGCACACTTTAACCTACTTCAAAGGTGCACAAAGAAAGAGGAAATGGCTTGTGACACATTTTTTTACTTTATTGTGAAACAACTTGTGGCTTTTAACGGCGCCGGGAATCACCCTTCTGTCTGTCTCACAATGCAGTTATTCTTGACATTAAGTATTGCTCGAGTTTTGCCAGATTACAATAAAGCAATTGCGAAAATTGTGCGATAATGAGAAAAAGATGGAGAAAAAAAAACATCATACTTAAATCAAATAAAAGTTGATGTATGAATTCACTTCTTTTTTTTGTGTGTTCCAGCAGTCACACAAATAAAGACTCAAAAGACAATAGGATTAAAAAAAAGTTGTTTACTTTTTTTGTACATGGTAAATATAAACACATCCTCACTGTATTGTTCTTCTCTTGTAAAACTCAAGTCGCTACAAACGGCTTTCAATGATCAGCAAGTATAGTACATCCATTCTGAGTTTCTCCTCTTGATATATGGACATAATCAGAGGTTACACAATACCAAAATATAATAAAACTTTATTAATATTTTTGAAAATAGAAGCTTTCAACAATAAGTTAAATAATACAGCATCTTTTAGGGAAAAATATATCTTTGATCACAAAGCCTCTTTGATGAGAGAAGAGAGTCTTCTGAAAGCCTGTTGAAATCATTGTGAGAGATTAGAATCATTATTGAGTGTGTGTGTGTGTGTGTGTGTGTGTGTGTGTGTGTGTGTGTGTACCTCATCAATCTGCTCTGGTGTGGAGAGCGAAAAGGCCGCTCTGACGTAAGGACAGGGGTCACTACTGTTGATCATGAAGACGCCTCCAGGAACCAGCAGTACCTTTCAACACACACACACACACACACACACACACACACACACACACACACACACACACACACACACACACACACACACACACCTCAGGATACTTCATATTTTCAGTACTTCAAGCTGATCTTTTCAGACACTTGAGGTCAGACATAATAAATACGTCACGCTAGGTGGCTAAAAATAGTCTTGCACATAAACCACAAATTGGATTTGATTTTGTCCAGAATAAACAAATTAGATATGATCTATTAATTAGTCATGTTTGGATGTGTTGCTAGTTGTATTTGTTTCTCCTTTGTACAGAGCAAGGCTAGCTGTTTCCCTCTGCTTCCAGTCTTTGTGCTAAACTAAGCTAACCCTCCCCTTCATATGTAACGGACACATCTGAGAGTGGTGTCAACCTTCTCCTGCCAAACTATTCCTTTAAAATCTTTCGGCAATAATGCAATTTAAAAATCCCGGATCTCCTGTTACAACCCATCGCATACCGCTGAGAGAGGCCTGAGGGCAATTATTACAGCTTTGAATCATGGGAAAGATCAAACGCTGACAAAGAAAGACTCTCTTTAAATCTAAAGTGTCGTTTAGCTGTCGACTCTGGAGTTTTTACTATCTGCTGCTTGGAAGGAACTGTGCAGAACCTTGGAAAAGCCTGATTGTACCCACTCTTGTTTGTACTCGGCTAATCAGCTCTCCGCTAGCAGAGATTTACAAATGCTGTGTGTGTGTGTGTGTGTGTGTGTGTGTGTGTGTGTGTGTGTGTGTGTGTGTGTGTGTGTGTGTGTGTGTGTGTGTGTGTTTGTGCGTGTGCATGCGTATGTGTGTAGGAAGAAAAACACTCAGTTGCTAAACCCACTCACAAGTGCGCACAATGGCCACTTTAAATGCAGCGTCCCACACGCTATTCAGACACAAAACCTCTGCTCACAAATACAGAAATGCATTCTGGGTACCTGCTATTTGCATATTAAGCGTACAGTAGGTATGTGTTAACCTCCAGTGGACACAGTTAATTGGGGTTTGTTCCACATTAAACCACCAGAAGGGATTAATATGTGAGGGCTTAGACTGGAATACCAGAGGAACAAATTGTGTGCTGACCTCTTTCTCCAAGGCTTTCTCCATAATGAGCTGTTGGGTATCGGCTATGCCCTTTAGTTTGATCCACAGGAACATGCCTGCCGACGGGGTGTGCCACTCTGCTACATCTGTGAACACACACACACACACACACACACACACACATTATTGAAATAAAAAAAGAAAAGCCTGGGTGTTTGCTTTCTGACTCATATCAGGATTTCCCTTCTTAGTCTTTTTTGTCCGTTCCACTCTTAAGATTATTATCACTTTAACTACATCTAGACTATTAAAGTAGTTAACACTTTTCACAAATGTAGTGGTCGTTGTTACATAAATCAACACGTCAATGTGGAAATGCCTTAACATAAAATGGCCACTAGGTGGTGGCTCCAAGAAAACTGCACTGACTCAAGACAACTAACTTCTTACTACAAATGTCAATTGTTTTATTCTTCAAAAAACTACATTAAGCTCCAAAATGTTTTTTTTCTTCGGTGTTCAGTCGGACCAAGCATCATAATAATTCAGAGAGTGTGTATTAATCTAAATTACTTTTTTAGCTCCAGTAAAGACTACAGCCAGTTACTGTTTATTTAGCTGATTGGACAATAGGGACATCTTTTTATTCAGTAAAATATGAAAAGGTTCCCTGTTGAGTTAACTTGCAAACAAACAAGTGTGTATTGCCAAAACGTAGTGTCTTAACATCAAGAAAGCTACAGAATGACCAACCAAAGTGATGAGGTAATGTGTCTTTTGACTTTCTTCACAAACCTTTGAGCCACTTGTCTGCAGAGCTGGTCATGGCATCGCGTTGTTTCCTGTAAAACTCAATCACCCTGTGAGAGGGAACAGAAACTGTGTCATGCACTTCTGTAGGCGCTAAGAAATGGATCCAATTGCTTTGTTGACCAGTCAAACCAGTCACGCAGAGCAGCAGCATTGTGGGAGGCGACGTACCCGTCTATGTGCTGGAGGAAACCCTCTCGGCCCCAGCTGTGCAACAACTGAGACACCATGAGCTGAAAGGAGGCAGCACACAGGTTATATTATGCAATGGTTGAAAAAGGCCTGTGGAGCCAAATCATTTCACTGTAAAATGGCCCTGCAGCAGAGAATCCACCTGCAAATCTGTGTTTCTATCAGCACACCAGTGCAGCTGCAGCACGGCACACCTTCTATAAATGTTTGTTTTAGTCCCGTCCACATCTCCAATTCTAAATCTTTCGGAGTGATTTGCCAACGTTTGGTCCGGATTAGATGAGAAAGCAGAGGCGAGGGTTGAATCAGAGCAGATCTTATTTGCAGATCCTAATTAATCGCCCTCGACTTCCTTATTTAAAACTCCTCTGCAAAAGCTGCCGATCCAGACGCACCACGGCGTCTGGTTTGGCTTCGGCTATGGCGTGACGACACGCCCCTCCTCGCTTGCTGAGGTTATGCAAATCTGCCGTGCCTGCGGGACGGGAACAGAAGCTGTGTACAAGTATGAGGAAAGACTCCAGGACTGCACCGCCCTGACGTGTGCCGATCTGCATGGCTCAAACGGCTTTTTACAATCTTATATTGCGTTTCCCGTCTTGCCTGTTTAGAGGCCAAGACGACGGAGGATTCCTCACAAAGCATCAAAGAATTTCTAACGCGAAGTAGACATTAGAGTTTGAAATGAATAAAAGGGAAATAATACATGACAAAGTTACTCAACACAGTTGAAAGCAGTTAACCAGAATTGTAGAATGAGTGTTTCATTCACCTGCGTGAAGGTACTCGTGTGCATCGTGGAGGCCTGGATGTGCAGCACCACCCGGTCCACCAGCGGTTTGGGACCGGTTACGAAACCGATCCTCAGCCTGGAACCAACAGGCACAGACACACATAAACATGCGGGTGCATTTCTGCATTATGTGGCTCAAAATTAAGATTGTCCTCGACTGGAGCTTATACGTGTAAAACAGAAAAACAGTCCCAGAGCACAAGTACACCAAATGTGACCAGTGGGAAGTTACACAATACGACGATAGACTGGGAATAACACACACCGTTTACAGGTCCTGACTCGTTAAAGGAAACCGCAGAGCTTCACATGCATTCGTTTAAACACACACACACACACACACACACACGCGCGCACGCACACAGGCGCTCACCCTGAAGACAGGATCTTGGAGAAGGAGTCTGTCCTGAGGATCCTCCCGTCAACATCCATGGAGAGAAACGTGGGAGCCCACGGCTGCCAAATAACAACACTATTAATCATAATGACGAATCAGTTCGGATTGTTAACACACTTCATGGTTCCCCAAAGTCAAAATTGGAAGATCAGACCATAAAGTAATGGGACAAATGGACCATTTCACCTTTTTAAATGACAGAGAAGTCGATGCGAGTGAACTCTTTGGGTACCTTGTCAAACTGCAGGAAGTAGTAGGGGTCGTCCTCGATGATGAGCATGTCGTACTGCCTGGCCAGCTGTTAAACAGGTGGGAGGAAATAAAACTAAATCTAGGGGGAAAGCAGCCTCATAACAACCTCTAATTAGCATACTCAGATGTTAACGGACTGCTTTGCATAAATAAAATGCAGTGTGTGCATGCAGTCATATTTCGGACCCCCTGAGTCAGGCGGGACAAACCTCGTACACTTCCTGCTTCCTCTGAGTGCTCATGGAGGCGCCGGTGGGGTTTCCTCCGTTGGGGATGGTGTAGAGGATCTTGGGGGCGGTGCTGCCGGGCTTCTGGACCTCTGAGGGGTCCCACCGAGACAAGACCTCCTTCAGGGCTGCAGGTATCATGCCGTGCTGGTCGCTGGCAACGTTGATCAAGTTGCAACCGAGCGGCTGGAGCTACAGAGCAACGCAGGAGGCGAGACGGTTACAGAAGCCTGAGTCACTGTACGCGTGTGTGTGTGTGTGTGTGTTTTTAATAAAGGAAGCGCTCTCACCGCTGCCAGTGTGCCTGAATACGTGGGTGCATCCAGCAGAA
Organism: Myoxocephalus aenaeus; assembly: GCA_038501785.1. Taxonomy (NCBI): domain Eukaryota; kingdom Metazoa; phylum Chordata; class Actinopteri; order Perciformes; family Cottidae; genus Myoxocephalus; species Myoxocephalus aenaeus. The sequence continues at coordinate 1,911,520 of JBAMJR010000111.1, forward strand.
CGTTGTCTCCGTGGTTGACCAGCATCTCAAACACCTAAAAACACAAACGCATGTCGAGCTGATAAAAGATGAAGTATGTTTTAAAATAATATAATGTATTTATTTTGATCATTCGAGCTCGGCTACACGGACAGCTGGTGGAGTCGGTACCTTGCAGAGCCCTTCCTGGCTCCCCGTGGTCACACACATGTCCGTCTGGGTCGGCGGCTTGTGGAGGTCCTCCTGCAGGCTCTTCATCCACGTCAGCAGCTCGGGAATTCTACGTGCAAAAGACTTATATAAGACTCATATAAACACAGTGCATTTCCCTTCTGCTACTTTCAGTAATTACATCTATGACAGCTTTTCCACATGCTGTTGCTGGGTAGGTTTTCTGAGAAAAGTGTTAAAAACTAATCTAGACAGAGAAAAGAATGTAGACTGTAGCAACATGAAATTCATGAAAGCACTGTTTGGTATACTGGCGATATGTTGTTGGCTCCGAGCACCAAAAAAAGAGCTGAATATATTTGGGCGAATGATACTCAGATTGGGTTTGAAGTCGAGATTAATCCTTGTTGTGAGATCTTGTTGTCCCGTTCTTTTTGGGGGGCATTTTATTGATTTATTGGAGAGCAATACTCGAGAGAGATGACAGGTGCCACTCAAAGTGTCTCTGTTTTTTAAACAATCAATGAAGGATTCCTGTGTTGATGCCTCACCCATTGGAGGCAGAGTACTGCAGAGCCCTCTTCATGGTCGTCTCATCGAAGGTGAGCGTCGGCCCGTTCTTCACCTTGATGGACGCGGACTGGAAGGGGAAGGTGTTGGGGTTGGGCGCTCCTCCGGCCAAAGAGATCAGGGACGCAGGAGACCGCTGCTGAAGCTCGGCTAAAATAAGGCAAAAATAACCCGCAATTTATATATTTATTAATTGTGTTTGAGCACCTCAAAGACTACATCTCTGTGGAAATGTAAAAAAAAAAAAAAAACTTACTAATTAAAATATGGCCCTTTTGAGCTTCCTACTGTGTAACAACTGGTTTGTGCTCAATAAATTGACATATGTTAGAAATTATGCATCACTTAAGCCAAATATGAACTGACATGGTAATCACCTTCAGGTGTTGTATTGGCTTATTTCGAGGTGTCAATTCTTTATTAAATATTTCTGTTGATATTGTGCTTACGTTGCATGAGTTGTTTGCGTTTGCATTTGAATAAATGAACTTACTCAGCATCCGGATAGGGGAGGTCTTTCTAGCTGCGCTGACAGCGGTGAGAAACCGAGCGTAATTCATGATTCCTGCGAAATTAAAAAAATCATAAACACGTACCCTCACGTAACAATGAATACACTGGGGTTTTGTTTAATATAGAAAACGTTGCAACGTATTACATGAGACAACTTGACATAGAATAGTTCCCACGTTATTCCCTACTTTAAAGAAGACGAGCAGCTCTGTAACGTCGGATTTATGACCAATAAACTGTGTTATAGTGACACGAGAGAGCGGGGAAACTACAACGAGCAAGTTAACGTTAGTACACCGGACAAACGACAAAGCGACCACGTTCAGCTGTGTGTGTAACTGACCTTGCGTCTCTCGGCTGAAACGCCCCGGTGGCTGCTGGGTAATGTGTTTCTTAGAACGCCAAGATTCATCCGCGGTGTTCAAAACGTGAACTACATTACCCAAGACGCTAAACAAACAAACCGTATATAGAGCTCGCGATTAAATAACTTCGCTTACTTTTTTTTATTTATTTTTTACATTTTATTGTTGAAGATGATGTCACATAATTAGTTTAATTCAAGAAAGACAGATAACTGTCTAAAACTGAAGTCGCTTGACTCTAGTTTCAGTCGCCGGTTGTTTTATTTAGTTTTTCTCCACTAGAGGGCAGTCAACCGAATTTAAGGGCTCAAAGTGACCGGAAATGACGAAGTAAATGAACTTCCGTGTTGTTGTTGTAGCTTAGTCGAGCAAAGTAGCTACTCAAGACAAACTGTGTAACGATAGCGTCATTTTAAGTTATTTTAAGTTTACCAGTTACATTCAACGTTGCGTCTTTTCCTTTCAAATCGCAACTTTAATCTTTTTATTCGGTGTGAGTTTTGTTCAGGCGTCGGCAGCATGCTAGAAAATGTCTAAATAAGGTAACGTGAAGCTAACGGCCTGGTTCAACTCAACCGTCGGCCTTTTTTTTATTTCATATATAACGTGAAATATAAAATAAATGTGTGATTATGTCTGAGCTAACCCACTAGAAGAGAACATTAACATGCACTTACATCTATGTGTTTCCTTCGTTTAACCGCAGTGTTTAGAGAACAGGTGTGTTTCTCTCCTCAGTGAAACTCGTTGAGGTGTCTGCTGTCATGTGAAGCTGCAGACTGACCGTCCTGTTCTCGGCTTTTACGTCCCCGTCGGCGTTTCGATGGGGAAAAGGAAAGACATGATTCACCCCAGGTTCCTTGGTGAGAATATTGGTATTACATCCAGTTAGTTTGCACCCATTTTCAAAGCTAACACAACAGCCCTGTCATAAATGCAGATATTACAATGTTGAAACTGTTTAACTTCAACTTTATGGACGTTTTGAAGGTTTGTGGTGCAGTTTTATTGTATATGCAACGATGCTGAGGTGTTTCTAATATTGTGTCCACCCCCTATTTATCATATTAGACTGTAGGTTAAATAACAAACGCCTCTCACTGTATAATGCAATACAATTTAACATCATCACAAACTGCACACCATACAGTTGAATCAACCAACACTTGTTGAAAAAAAGTTTCAACAATCATACATTTGGAAGATCGACTCTGAGAGAAAACAAAGACATGTTGACTGCGTGTTTGAGTCCTCTTATTTACTGCCAGGGTACAGTTCCGACAGTATTGCAATTTTTCCCTTTTTTGTAAGCACCATACTTCTCAGAAATATAGACACAAAAATGCCAGCTCAGAAATATACCAAATATCACAGAGGCTTTTTGGACTGATATTCTTGCTTCGTACAAATCTTCTTGGTCGACATCGATGCACTTGTAGGATTGTTGTTTAAAAGTTTCTACATGTTTATTGTATTTATGTTGCGTTCCTCTCGTCCTCTGCAGGTGAAGGCGGCTCCAGCCTGCACAGCATCCACAAACGGAAACACAAAAAACACAAGAAGCACAAGAGGAAGCACCACAGCTTCGCCGAGGCGCCGGAGCCTGTCGTGATTCCTCGTCCTCCTCCTCCTCCACAGCTCCGCCTCAAGATCAAACTGGGAGGACAGACGCTGGGGACCAAGAGGTGAGGCGGGATGTCGAAGGCGGTCGGTTTGGTCGTAGTGCCGGTGCTCCCTTTCATTTCAACCCGATCAGTCTGTGAGCTTCTGTTTCCTGTCTCTCAGTGTTCCCACCTTCACCGTGCATCCCGGTGTGGCTTGTCCTCCATCTCCCTTGATGATTATTAATAATGTTAATGACGACGACGATGACGACGATGATGATGATGACGACGATGACGATGATGATGAAGCGCCCTCTGTGCCTTTGGAGCAGTATCGAGCCTGGCTAGGTGAGTTACAATAATAAGATAATACTAAGATTCTTTACACTGGAGCTTGATGAAAAGTTATATTCTGTTATTAGAGTTGATCAGGTCTGGTGATAAAGATTGTCGGTCATATACAGAGAAATACAAGCAGTCATAGGCCAAACTATTAGGGAATGTTGTTGTTGTGTCCACGTTACAAAAACTATTCCTGCTGCTCTTAAATATAATTTTGATTAAGTAAATACTTTTGCACTCTAACACAGTACATGTACTAAGTGTTCACTTAAAACACTCTGATTTTATGGGTAAATAAGTAAAGTTAAAACAGGCCAAAATGTACAAGTTTTTGTTTTTGTTCATGTAATCGTAAGATTCCAACCTGTAAGTGTAATATTAAGATGTGACAAACGGAACAGGCAGTAAAGAAAAAGTATTTGTTTCTGTGCCAAGAGGTTACAACAAAGGTTATTTTACTGAATTTAATCAACATCTAGGATGTGCAATTTATTAGAACTCTGCCAATGGAAGTCAATGGATCCCTAAAACAGTAGAAAACATGTAACAAAGAGCATTAACTATGAAAACATTTAATAAAGTTAACTTTTAAACATGCAAAAACACTGGTACAGTATTGAAAGATGTCTGTCTAAAATACCTCTATTACGACATTAATACTTGTACATATTTATTTAAATGAACATCCACTAAATACAATTTTAAAGAGATAAATGAATTATCTTTCATTCAAAATCAAGAATGCAAGTTAACTTCATATTAGTGTTTTTGCTGTTGTAACACGGTCAAGACAATTTTCTGGCCTTGGTTGGACAATAAATCCACGTTTGTTCTGTATCAGATGAAGACAGTAACCTGGCCACATCCCCTATGCCAGACATAGACTCAGACTCCATGCTGGGCGTTCCCGTGGACGAGGAGGAGCGGTGGCTGGACGCTCTGGAGAAGGGAGAGCTCGACGACAACGGGGAGCTGAAGAAGGAGGTGGACGAGTCTCTGCTCACAGCCAGACAGGTGAGGAAGAGCGGAAGCAGGAAACGCGGACTTCAGTCCCCCTGCTGATTTTAAAAAACAAATAAAGTAGCGATAATCGTATATCCCTGAGTGTTTTGTGTGTTATGTTTAGAAAGCCCTGCTACACAAGCAGCAGTGCCAGCCTCTCCTGGAGCTCCCCATGGGATACAAGGAGAAAGAAATGACCGTGGAGATGATGCAGAAGCGGGAGGAGCGAGCCCGGAAGAGGCGCCTGCAGGCGGCCAAGAAGGCGGAAGACAGCAAGAACCAGACAATAGAGAGACTGACGAAAACCAGCAAGGCCAAGATCAAAAGCATGAGAGAGAGGAAGTCCCGGCAGAATCAGTGTCCCATGATCCGGTACAGCGACTGCGCCCTGGGCTTGGCCATCTCCTTCCCCTCAGGGGTCACCGCGCCGGCACCGACGGCTCCCCGTCCTCCACCGGCCGCCCCGGTGAACTGCGGAGTCACCGGCTGCTCCAACCTCAAGAAGTACTCCTGCTCGAAGACCGGGGTTCCCCTCTGCAGCCTCCAGTGTTACAGGACCAACCTGCTGCTCGTTCAGAGCGCCGCGTGAACTTTTAACGGGACGAGCAGATTCAACATGGACTCAGATGTAGTTCTGTTACTACATGGTGAAGGTGGGGACAGTCCACGTGGCCGGATTGATATACAAGTTGGACTTTACACCTTTTTTGTTTTTGGGACAAAATATGTTGATTTACTCGTCATGCATTCTGCATGTAGCTGTGTCCTATTAATAATAATTATGGTTTTCCCAGCAGAGGTGCTGGTTACTTAATTCAATTATGTACATTATATAATGTTAAGAAGTAAAAACGATATGATTTCCTTTTCCACAGTGTCTGTTTGTTGAAGATAAAATGTATATTTTTGTTAAGTTTGGAGAAAGAGTAACATTATTGCTACATCCTTGGACTATTTTTCATTTTGTCAATAATGTAAATCTATGTTTAGAGAAGCATGAAGGCCGTTAAAGAATACAAGAGAAACCGTTTGACTTTTAATCTCAATTTTTCAACAAATTACTCAATTCCCATACAAAACTGTACATCTTAAATTAAGTAACGCCAACACGGCAAACAAATTGTGACTGTCAACACAACTTTATTTCTCCCGTCGACTTGGAGACGTAGTTTTAATCGGTCCAGCTCTAAGCAGAGGTTTACACTAAAGTGTCGAGTTATTCACCAACCGAGTGGCGTTTCATCGACACACATCTATGGTGAGTAATGACACACAAAAATGACTGGTCTGAGGTCAGCAGTTGCTCTTTGCTCTGTCATGCTCTGCTGTTATGTTCAGGAAATCATCTGGGGAAAAAGGAGGAACGTTGAGATTCAGACTCGCTCGTTAGAAACTGCGTCAGCCATCATAAAATCCCCACATTTGATCAGTTTGAATAGTTTTCCTGAGAGTGCAACAGAGTCCATAATAATCACAAGGCCAGTCCAAAGGAGAGTCTGAAGGCCATCTCTACAGGAACTTCTGCCACCGAGTCATGGAAACACACGTAGAACTCCTGAGGGACGGGCTCGAGCAACATCCGCCTGGAAGACGAAGGAAAAAACAAGATTGGCACGTGAGGAAAAAGTCTGGTCGATCCTGAAAGTGACCTCAGTTACTGCTCGTTGTTTCCTGTTCTCAGCTGCTACAATATCACGTTTACTTACAAGGATTATTCTAGTGAAGGACTAAGTCACTCCAGATGTGTATTTCCTCCCTGCCCAGTATTTAAACAAATGTAAGGCTTGTGGATAGAAATATAGAGAGCTGACGTACCCTATGACCCAGTAAGTCATGGTGGGAGCAGGTTTCTTCTGGTCGGTCCAGTTCTCCGGTTTACACTGAAACAGGACCCCGTGTTCCTTCACGGGACCCAGACCCCAACCGCCGCCCTGAGGCCTGTCTACGGCCCGGCGGCCCTGCAGGACGGAAGACAACGCGACCCAATCGGTTGATTAATTCAATTACATTTGACATTACATTTAGCTGACGCTTTAATCCAAAGCGACTTTGACGATGAGTCCAGATGCTGGAGGAGGAAGTGGAGGGCCATATCGACGGCATCGTCGACAGACCTGTAGGCGAACTGCAGAGGGTCCAGGAGTGGGTCGGTGAGGGTTTTGAGGTGGGACGGGACAAGGTGCTCAAAAGACTTCATGACCACAGAGGTCAGGGCGACGGGCCTGTAGTCATTGAGTCCTGTGAGCATTGTTTTTTTGGGGACAGGGATGATAGTGGAGGCCTTAAAGCAGGCTGGAATGTGGCATGTCTCCTGGGAGGTGTTGAAGAACTGTGAACACCGGAGACAGCACAATGCTTGAGGTGGAGGGAGAGAGAGTCTGGGCCGTTCTTGTGGTGGTGGGGGATGGGCGGACACTGGGATGGCTGAGAGGCATGGGCCCCTGCTGAGCTGGGGGAGGGGGAACTGGTTGAGGGGGTAATGGGGGATGGGCTCAGGACTGTCCCCGCCTTGCTAAGTCCTTCTCCCCACTCCTACACGCCTGTTCCTTTATCAACCTTAGCCGTCTGAGTTTAGCTGTGAACCACACAAGAAAAGCGCTCCTCTGTGCCTGCAGTAGGCGGTGGAGAGGGTGGTCCGGGTGCATGATGGTACACAGCTGTCTTCACAGAAGCTGATGTATGACATCACATCTCTGTGTGCTCGTCCCAGTCTGTGTAGTCCAAGAACGCTACGACGTCCTCCGACAGGCTTACAGAGCTTTAATTTCTGCCTGTATGCAGGAATCAGGTGGACCGTAACGTGGTCAGTGTCCCAGTGCAGCGCGAGTGACGGCGTGATAGGCCCCGCTTATTGTGGTGTAAGCATGTTGAAAATGTATAACATAAAAAAAAAGGGGGCATCAATATTTTAAAACTACATTGCACTTGATATGTTATGCATATAAAAGAGCTTCATATCTTTAGGGAAAGTATCCCTCCTCGTTAGTATAGTGGACAGTATCTCCGCCTGTCACGCGGAAGACCGGGGTTCGATTCCCCGACGGGGAGAATTTATTGCCGGCGCAGCAACTGGCGCCGTATTCTTGTGCATATTAGCAGTTCTTTCTTATTGTGTTTATATGGTATGTTAAGAATTTACTTCTGAACACAAATCGGGTCCTGGAGAGCACAAAGCTGGAGAAGTACAGCAATCTGCCTCCAGCAGCACACACTGCGGCAAACAGTGGCAGAGCGGATTAACGAGCTGTCGAGTGACACTTATGTTCAGTTACGCGGAAAAGCCCGAGGTTTCACTTCATACTCTGTGGCGCTTGACGAAGGCACAGACAAAACCGACAATGCTCAGCTAGCCATATTCATCAGGGTGTGTTAATGAGCAATTCAGAGTGACAGAAGAATTTCCGAGTTTGTGTCCACAGCCAAGGATATATTTCAGGAGCTGTGCGTCGCGATTGAGCGAGCTGGTTTACCGTGGAACAGACTACCACGGATGCTCCCCTTCTATGACAGGCCAAAAAACGGATTGGTAGCGCTGGTACAAAGAAAGTTAGAGGAGGAAAGTGCGTTATACACCAACAGGCACTGTGCAGTAAATGCTTGAAATATGAACAAGTCCTGTCTGTTGTCCTGAGATGTATCAACTACATCAGGTCCAGGAGTTTACAGCACCGCCAGTTCAGGGCCTTTTTAGAAGAAGTTGAGTCAACATATGGTGATGTACTTTATTTCACTGAGGTGCGCTGGCTCAGCAGGGGAAATGTCCTGTAGAGATTATTTTGAGTTAAGAGCAGAAGTGAAGAAATTCCTGAAAGTTGGCAGAATAAAAAAAAAAAAATGGAATTCAAATTTTTAAAAAATATTCAAATTTTCGAGAAAATTTGAGAATAAAAAAAAAAAAGGAAGGCACTGAGGTGCGCTGGCTCAGCAGGGGAAATGTCCTGTAGAGATTATTTTGAGTTGAGAGCAGAAGTGAAGAAATTCATGAAAGATGGCAGAATGGATGTCTCTGAACTTGATGATCCAAGATAGGTTATGGACCTTTCAATCCTAGTGGATGTAACACAGGACCTAAAGGTCCAGGGCCCTGGTCAGCTAATCACAGCAACTTATGAAAATGTGAAAGACTTCTCCACGAAACTGAAATTGTGGAAAACTCAGCTTTCTGCAAAAAAAATCTCAGCCTTTTCACACTATGCAGATCTCTTGTGGATGAGGGCACATCCTTCAGTGGTGATGAATATACTCTGCTATAAAAAAAATGTATAGCATATAAAAAAAAAATCTTTAAAAAGACATCTATAATTTAAAACCACAATGCATTTGATATGTCGTATGTGGTGCATATAAAAGCGCTTCATATCTTTAGGGAAAGTATCCCTCCTCGTTAGTATAGTGGACAGTATCTCCGCCTGTCACGCGGAAGACCGGGGTTCGATTCCCCGACGGGGAGAATTTATTGCCGGCGCAGCAACTGGAGCTGTATTCCTGAGCATATTAGCAATTCTCATGTTTTCAGAAGTAAAACTAAAGCCACTTGACAAAAGAAGAAGTAAATGTTGACTTTTGTCAAGTAGACGATCGCTGCGTTTGAATGGTATGTTAGGAATCCACGTCAACACGATCGGGTGCTGGAGAGCACAAAGCTGGAGGAGTACAGCCCTCTGCCTCCAGCAGCAGGCACTGCATGCGGAAGACTACAAGTTTCGGCCTGACTCACTGAAAATTCTTCTTTTGCCTCGAGACTCTCATAACCTGGTCTTGGTGAGACTTTAACACCTTTTATTTCTTTTTTACTACCTCACGCTGTTAACCATGATTAGTATCAACTGTGTCGTGAGGTGAGATAAGGTCTGAGTTGGAGATGATATAGGTTCATGAGTAAACTCTGACTCACCCTGGCTGGCAGGCTCTGCTGAAATGCGGCCCGTATGGAGAGGCAGCAGTGGTGGAAGTTGCGGATGAGCTGTGGGTGGATGGAGCCGCTGAGCTGAGCCACCTCTCTTTGAGTCGGAGCAATGAAGATCCCCTGAATGGTTTCCATCAGGACATAGTGGAACAAGGTGTTCTCTGCACCTGAAGTCAGTCTGTCACAACAACACAATGTAGGTTTTTAGCCGTTTAACATTAATTATATATGCAGTTAGAATGAAAGAAAAGTATTAATTCCCATCACCCACTTCATGGTGTTGTACATCTCCTCTGTCTCCCTTTCAGTCAGGGTCTTCTTCAGGGTGCCTAGATAGAACGGGTTTGGGTGCTTCATTCGGGGAATCTGATGTCAAAGCATGCAAAAAGCACAAGACAATACATTACAATACCATCCATTCATTCATTAGCTTTCGTTTATCCAGGGTCTGGTCGTGGGGGCTGCAGGTTTAGGACTGGTAAATCTTCATCAATTCAATTCAGTTTATTTTATATAGCCCAACATCACAAATACAAGTTTGCCTCGGAGGGCTTTACAATCTGTACACATAACATCCCTGTCCCGGGACCTCACATCGGATCAGGAAAAACTCCCCTAAAAAGATAGTAAAAACCCTTTCACAGGGAAAAAAGGGAAGAAACCTGAGGGAGAGCAACAGAGGAGGATCCCTCTCCCTGGATGGACAGAAGCAATAGATGTCATGTAGCCAGAATGAATAGCGTAGTTACAGCACATTCAATGAATATGACAGAAATTATTCATATAATGAGTATTAGGCATGGTCCATGATCCTGATAATCCATGAAGCAGAAGGCGGTAGAGAGGAGGGGGGCATCAGAAGGGCCATGGCAGCAGGTAGGACCGGTTCCAGGTAGGACCGGTTCCAGGCCGGTTCCATCAGCAGGGCCGGTTCCATCAGAAGGGCCATGGCAGCAGGTAGGACCGGTTCCAGGTAGGACCGGTTCCAGGCCGGTTCCATCAGCAGGGCCGGTTCCATCAGCAGGGCCATGGCAGCAGGTAGGACCGGTTCCAGGTAGGACCGGTTCCAGGCCGGTTCCATCAGCAGGGCCGGTTCCATCAGCAGGGCCATGGCAGCAGGTAGGACCAGTTCCAGGTAGGACCGGTTCCATCAGCAGGGCCATGGCAGCAGGTAGGACCAGTTCCAGGTAGGACCGGTTCCATCAGCAGGGCCATGGCAGCAGGTAGGACCAGTTCCAGGTAGGACCGGTTCCAGGCCGGTTCCATCAGCAGGGCCATGGTAGCAGGCAGGACCAGTTCCAGGCAGCAACCTGGAACGGGTCACAATGGTCCGGTCCACGCCGCACCGAACAGCTTGTCCATCTTACGCTCTATTTTACCTCCCTCGTTTGGGCAGTGAGACACTCCCAACCCAGAGGGTGAAATCCACCGTTTTCCGGCAGTGAACCATTAGATTAGATATTCCTTTATTAGTCCCGCAGTGGGGAAATTTGCAGGATTACAGCAGCAAATGGGTAAAGTGCACCCAAGAGACGAAGTAAAACAAAAATAAAAATACAAGTAATATAAATAAACAGTAAAACAGTAATAAGAACAGTAAAGAATGCACAATAACAATATTATATATACAGACAGAATACAATGTATTTATATTGCACAGTTGAGGTGATTAAAGTGACCAAAGTGATTGAAGTGTTTATTTTTTGTGATCTACTGCGATCTCAGCTGGTTGTGCAGCCTGACAGCAGCAAGAAGGAAGGACTTGCGGTACCTCTCCTTCACACACCGGGGACGAATCAGCCGGTGGCTGAAGGAGCTGTGCAGAGCTGCCAGAGTATCCGGCATGGGGTGGGAGGTGTTGTTCATCAGGGATGAGAGCTTTGCCATCATCCGCTGCTTGCCTTCTTTACCAGCTTGTTCAGTCTCTTCCCGTCAGCTGTCGTGATGCTGCTGCTCCAGAAAACCACTACATAAAATCTTGTGTAAATTGCTCCTCCAGCAATAAATACTCCCCGTCGGGGAATCAAACCCCGGTCTTTTGCATGCAGTGTGTGCTGCTGGAGGCAGATTGCTGTACTTCTCCAGCTTTGTGGTCTCTAGGACCCAATTGTGTTTCCAAGTAAATTCTTAACATACACAAGAATAAATAATTGCTAATATGCTCAAGAATACGGTGCCACAAAACAAAGGTGTTAAAGTCTCACTAAGACCACTAAGGCAAAATAATAAAAATAATGTCGACCTCACGACACAGTTGACACTAATCATGGTTAACAGCTTGAGGTAGTAAAGTGAGTCAGGCCGAAACTTGTAGTCTTCCGCATGCAGTGCCTGCTGCTGGAGGCAGAGGGCTGTACTCCTCCAGCTTTGTGCTCTCCAGCACCCGATCGTGTTGACGTGGATTCCTAACATACCATTCAAACGCAGCGATCGTCTACTTGACAAAAGTCAACATTTACTTCTTCTTTTGTCAAGTGTCTTTAGCTTTACTTCTGAAAACATGAGAACTGCTAATATGCTCAAGAATACGGTGCCAGTCGCTGCGCCGGCAATAAATTCTCCCCGTCGGGGAATCGAACCCCGGTCTTCCGCGTGACAGGCGGAGATACTGTCCACTATACTAACGAGGAGGGATACTTTCCCTAAAGATATGAAGCTCTTTTATATAAACGACATATCAAGTGCAATGTGGTTTTAAAATAGCAATGCCTTTTAAAATATATTTTTTATATGCTATACATTTTCGACATGCTTACACCACAATAAGCGGGGCCTATCCGACTTCACTCGCGCTGCACTGGGACACTGATTATGTAATGGTCCACCTGATTCCTGCGTGCAGGCAGAAAAATCAAACTACTGCAGTAGGTTTTCAATAGCAGAGGCATATTCATCACCACTGAAGGATGTGCCCTCATCCACAAGAGATCTGCATAGTGTGAAAAGGCTGAGATTTTTTTTGCAGAAAGCTGAGTTTTCCACAATTTCAGTTTCGTGGAGAAGTCTTTCACATTTTCATAAGTTGCTGTGATTAGCTGACCAGGGCCCTGGACCTTTAGGTCCTGTGTTACGTCCACTAGGATTGAAAGGTCCATAACCTATCTTGGATCATCAAGTTCATCCATTCTGCCATCTTTCATGAATCTCTTCCCTTCTGCTCTCAACTCAAAATAATCTCTACAGGACATTTCCCCTGCTGAGGCAGCGCACCTCAGTGCCTTCCTTTATTTTTTTATTCTCAAATTTTCTCGAAAATTTGATTTTTTTTTTTAAATTTCAATTCCATTTTTTTGATTTTTATTATTCCTTTTTTATTCTGTCAACTTTCAGGAATTTCTTCACTTCTGCTCTTAACTCAAAATAATCTCTACAGGACATTTCCCCTGCTGAGCCAGCGCACCTCAGTGCCTTCCTTTTTTTTTTTATTCTCAAATTTTCTCGAAAATTTGAATATATTTTTTTTATATTTCAATTCCATTTTTTATTTTTTTTATTATTCCTTTTTTATTCTGTCAACTTTCATGAATTTCTTCACTTCTGCTCTTAACTCAAAATAATCTCTACAGGACATTTCCCCTGCTGAGCCAGCGCACCTCAGTGCCTTCCTTTTTTTTTTTTTTTCAAATTTTCTCGAAAATTTGAATATATTTTTTTTATATTTCAATTCCATTTTTTTTTTTTTTTATTATTCCTTTTTTATTCTGCCAACTTTCAGGAATTTCTTCACTTCTGCTCTTAACTCAAAATAATCTCTACAGGACATTTCCCCTGCTGAGCCAGCGCACCTCAGTGCCTTCCTTTTTTTTTTTATTCTCAAATTTTCTCGAAAATTTGAATATATTTTTTTTATATTTCAATTCCATTTTTTATTTTTTTTATTATTCCTTTTTTATTCTGTCAACTTTCATGAATTTCTTCACTTCTGCTCTTAACTCAAAATAATCTCTACAGGACATTTCCCCTGCTGAGCCAGCGCACCTCAGTGAAATAAAGTACATCACCATATGTTGACTCAACTTCTTCTAAAAAGGCCCTGAACTGGCAGTGCTGTAAACTCCTGGACCTGATGTAGTTGATACATTTCAGGACAACAGACAGGACGTGTTCATATTTCAAGCATTTACTGCACAGTGCCTGTTGGTGTATAATGCACTTTCCTCCTTTAACTTTCTTTGGACCAGCGCTACCAGTCCGTTTTTTTGGCCTGTCATAGAAGGGGAGCATCCGTGGTAATGCCCACCAGTCTGTTCCACGGTAAACCTTCGTGTTAAGTTGAGTAATGACGCCTGAGCTTATATTCCTTTAAAACGGATAAATGGCATTTCCATTAAACTCCACAAACAAATACCGCAATGTCCATCTATCTTGAAACTGTCTGCGTTCATCATCCACTTTCCTTTTTGCTTTGGAAAGAGACATTTTTGTTGTTCGCAGCCAAACAACCAACAAAGCCCCGCGTGACCTGCTCGCTTCTTATCCCAAACTGCCTGGTCAGGTGCGGTCACCTTTGACACCTGATGTAGATGATTAATGTGTTTGTACGGTATGTTAGGAATTTCAGTTTTATGTTGTGTTCCCAAGCACAAAGCGAGGCTCTGCATGCATCTCTCCAATGGAATCTGATCTTTTGTTTTGGCAAAATATCTTGTATATTATGTCTTCTTGTTTTAGGCGTTACTTCTGCCTCCATGACCACTGCTAATATGCTCAAGAATCTTGTGTAAGTTGCTCCTTGAGCAATGAATACTCCTCGTCGGGGAATCAAACCCCGGTCTTCCGCATGCAGTGTGTGCTGCTGGAGGCAGATTGCTGTACTCCTCCAGCTTTGTGCTCTCCATGACCCGATTTGTGTTTCCAGGCAAATTCTTAACATACCATATAAACTGGCAAAAATAACTGCTAATATGCTCAAGAATACAGCGCCATTTGCTACGCCAGCAATAAATTCTCCCCGTCGGGGAATCGAACCCCGGTCTTCCGCGTGACAGGCGGAGATACTGTCCACTATACTAACGAGGAGGGATACTTTCCCTAAAAATATGAAGCTCTTTTATATGCACGACACATCAAATGCAGGCTCTGGTTTCAACTTGTTTTGCACTTGTCCCTCCATGTTTTCAGCAGCGTGTGCCAGGTTGGGTCAAACCATCCTGATATGAGGGAGACTCTAATTAAATTATCCTAAAAACCCAAACAGCCTACTGGATATAACATTCACAACTGATGGCGCTGCCTGCATGACAGGAAAACACTCTGGGGTCGTGAGGAGAATCGAGTGCTGCTTAATTTACTGTAAAGCACAATGTTTTTCAGTATTTACCTACCAATGAGGTAATCACAAGAAAAGTACATTTTGTATATATGAATCCTTTTGAATTGCACTTTTTGTTTAATTTATTTTGAATTTGTGGAAAAGCTGCTCCTCAAGACAGTGAATTTTCCCATAGTAAAGTGTTTGTCAGATTCAGGGAGTGTGTATTCTCAGTTAAAGTTAGGTCATTTGAGTCTTTTTTAAACTATTTCTTGTTTGTGTATGAAAGCTGTTGAGTCTGTTTAAAAATGGCTGAAGATTCTGAATGGTTATGTATGTTGTAATACCTCGTGTCTTGAAGATGCACTTTTAGTTTTTAATTAAAATGCAGCTAATTGAGTGTAAAAGGGAATAGTTCCCTCTCTAGCATCGCCACCAGCTGCTCGTTTTGGTTTATCATTAACTTGTTATTGTGTTAGGATTCATATTCTCTACTATCTCAGGTTCAAACTGCACCATATTTTCATTCAATAAATTTGAGAAGTTGAGAATGTTCCTCGATTTGGGTCGCGGCTTGTCATTCAGGGGTGATGGTGGGTCCCGGAGCCAGACCAGTTGAGAACCACTGATCCAGAGGACACCCCAGCCTTCTTTACCAGTATATTAAGTCTCTTCCTTTCAGCTGTCGTGATGCTGCTGCTGCTGCAGAAGACCACTCCATAAAAGATGGCTGATGCCACCACAGAGTCAAAGAAGGTCTTTAGGAGTGCTCCCTGCACTCCATAAGACGGATGGGATGTTAAAGCCACGGGCCTGAAGCTGTTGGGGGGTGGGGTGCTGTGAGGTGTTGGAGTGGGGGTGGGGTGCTGGTCACGGAGTGCTGTGTATGAGGAGTGTGGAGGGGAGCCGAGTGTTGTGGAAAGGGGGGTGGAGGTGGAGCAATCCACAGGGGGTGCAGATGATGGGGGTTGCCGCAGTAGGGAGGTGTGGGTTGGGGGAGGGGTGGATGGCTGAGCAAATCTGTTAAAGAATAAGTTCAGATCATTCACCCACTTTTGGTCCCCCACAGCTGTTGGTTGGGCATCTTGTACCCGGACATCACCTTGAGGCCCTTCCAGACTCCGCTGGTGTTATTCTGCTGCAGCTGGTCCTCCATCTTCGTCCTGTAGATATATTCCCCCTCCCCGATCATCTTCTTCAGCTCTCTCTGCACAGAGAACCATGGTTTGCTGTTTGAAAAACACCGTACAGTCCAATGGTGTTCTCAACACAAAAGTGAATATAGCCAGTAATGCAGTCAGTGAGACCGTCGATGTCCTCCCCATGGGCATCAGTGAATACTTCCCACACAGTTGACTCGAAACAGTCCTTCAGCGCTTCCTCGGCTCCGTCGGACCATCATCTAACTGTGCGGGTCACGGCTAGTTGCCTGTGCACATGGACTCAGACTTGGGGATATTGACTCTCATCCCGACCGCTTCAAACTCGGCTGCAAAGCGGTTCCAGTGTGCGCTGAAGGTCACGTTCTAAAAAAGGAGCCAACAGAACCACAGCATCTGCAAAAGGCAGGAATGCAATTCTGAGGTCCCCAAAACTGACACTCCTCCACCCTGGCTGCACCTTGAAATCCTGTCCATGAAAACCACAAACATGATTGGTGACAAGGGACAACTCTGGCGGAGGCCAACACGCACTGAAAACTTGATTGACTTTAGGCCGAGTATCCGGACACAGATCTCACTTTGATCATACAAGGGCCGTATCGCTCGTAGCAACGACCCGGTACCCCGTGTTCCTCAAGTACCCCTCACAGGACTTCCAGAGGGGCATGGTTGTAGGACTTTTCCAAGTCCACAAAAACACATGTGGACTGACTGGGCAACTCCCATGACCCCTCCAACAGACCTGCAAGGGTAAAGAGCTGGTCCACTGTTCCACGGCCGGGGCGGAATTCGCACTGCTCCTCCTGAATCGGAGGTTCGACAATCGGTGGGAGCCTCCTTTCCAGCCCCCTGGAATAAACATTTTCCCGGGGAGGCAGAGCAGTGCGATTCTCTCGATAATTGGACCACAAAAATGGGAACCACTACCCTGGTCTGCTAGTCCACAAGCACCATCCCCAACCTCCATGTTTCCAGAACTCCACCCAGAGACTCCAAGAAGGCCGGTACTCAGAACTGTTGTTCGGTGCATAGGCACAACACATTTTCAAAGACTTCCCCTCAGCGACACGCAATCGCATAGAGGCAACCTTTCGTTCCAGAGGAAAACTCCAACACAGCGGCGCTCAGCCGGTGTCTCGTGAGTATCCCGAGTCCAGCTGGCAAGTTCCCCTCCCAGGTCAGGCTCCAGAAGGGGCCCCCCTGTTTCCATTTTCCAGGCGAGGTGCGACAACTCTTTTCAAGCGGATTCATCAAGGGTCAGTGATACAATACATTAAATGATAATATTAAAACAATGTGATAAGTACAAGGTCCAATAAAATCGTACGTTTTCTAGATCAGTGATTCTCAACTGGTGGGTCGCGGACCTGTTTTCAGTGGGTCGCATGTGCATGTGCCTGGGCAAAATAAAAATAAAATAGACTTTCAGACTATCAACTTATCCTCCATTGTTTCTGATTCAACAACGGCAGGACGTCAGTGATGACTGGCGGAGCATTTCAACGCTGAGAGGCTTTAACGACACAGCGGCTCATAACATTTGAGGCATTTCCCCGGCGGAAATGTGCGTTACTCGCATCCATACGCAGCTATGCACTGATTGTATGTAATCTACTCGTGCAAAACACCCCAGTTCCACTCGAGCAGTAAAAGCCATCCTACCATTCAACACTACCTGTCTCTGTGGGTGTGGCTTCTCAGCTCTGGTTCAGCAGAAGACTAAACACGGGGATAGACTGTACATTGAGCATGACCTCATTACTATGACCTCAGAGTGGCCTCTCTGACTCTAGACTTTGAGAGACTTGTCAGGAGCAAAAAAACATCCCAGTTCTCCCATTATTAATTCCATGTCATTCTTAATGTTTTTCAGTATTACCTGCTGATAAGGTAATCAGAAGAAGAAAACAAATTGTATACTTGAATCTTTTTTTAAATTGTACTTTCTGTTCAATTTATTTTGGGTTTGTGGATAAAAGCTGATCCTCAAGACACTGAATGTTCCCCATAGTACAGCATTGGTTGTTATAGAGTCAGTGTGTGAGTATTCTCATCTTAAGTTACATAATTTGAGTCTTTTTTAAACTACTAAAAAGGGCTAAAGTTACTGAATTGTTATGTATGTTGTATTACCTTGTGTCCTTAATATGCACTTTTTGAGTGTAAAAGGGAATATTTCTAACTAGTTTTTTTGTGTTGGCACACTGTGATATTCTGTACCATCTCAGGTTCTAACTGCACCATCTTTTTATTGAATCAAATTCTCAATTTCTTTTGAAAATTTGAATATTTTTGAAAATTTTTAATTCCATTTTTTTTTTATTCTCAAATTTGAGAAAATTTTTATTCCATTTTTTTTCTCAAATTTTAATATAAAATTTTTTATTCCATTTTTTTTAATTCTCAAATTTTCTCAAAGATTTGAATATATATATATATATATATATATATATATATATATATATATATAAAAAAATGTATTCCATTTTTTTTTTATTGGAATTTGAGGCAAGTTGAATGATTTTTTCTCCCAAAAAAATTCTCACAACTTCTCAATTTGAGAATTGAAAATGTTCCTTGATTTGGGTCATTCAGGGGTGATGGTGGGTCCCACAGCCAGACCAGTTGAGAACCACTGTTCTAGATAACCTGCAAACTAACAATTTAACAAAGAACCAATCCGGACCAAATTTAGACTTAATAAAAGACTACAAGTGTACCTTGAAGAGGCCTCCGCTGCCTCCACTCCCATCTGACCCTCCAGATCCCAGCGAGTCCCGCCGGCCCCCCAGCTTCCTCCCCGAGTCAGGGGTGGAATGTGGACTGAGGCCTGGAGCCATTGATGACCCAGACCCTGACCCAGCATCCATCTGTCCCTCACTGCCACTGTCAGACAGGCTCCTCTGGGGGCTGGACCTCCGAGCTTTCTCCCCAAACAGGCTACGGCCTCTGGACCCGGATGAGGAGCCTTTAACAGCCCCTGCTAGCTTGCTGAAGACGGGGGAGGAAGAGGCCAGGCTGTCCAGGCGGTCGCGGGCTGTGGCAGCAGGGAGGAACCAGTCAGCACACGACAGGCAGGGAGCAGGCGGAGCGTTGAGGCGCTCCTCAATACCGGCTTCCAACACCTCCAGTTGCAGCAGTGTGGCCTTCACCTGGAGCCAGAATGCAAACGATAGTTAGATGTAGTCATAATGCTTGAATGGACATATGGGAGCTGAATATTTTTTTTTTTAAAAGGTGATTTTTCAGGAAATTCACTTTGCTGCCCCGATGTCCTCAGGTAAGTAAGAACCATTAACCCATTAGCTTAAAAAAATAAAACTTTTATTAGCTTAAAAAAAAACTTTAAAAAAAGCATAAATATTTTAAAACCACAATGCATTTGATATGTTGTATGTGTGCATATAAAAGCGCTTCATATCTTTAGGGAAAGTATCCCTCCTCGTTAGTATAGTGGACAGTATCTCCGCCTGTCACGCGGAAGACCGGGGTTCGATTCCCCGACGGGGAGAATTTATTGCCGGCGCAGCAACTGGAGCCGTATTCTTGAGCATATTAGGTTGTAGACGTAAAGCTAAAGCCACTTGACAAAGGAATAAAGAGTGTGTTTGAATGGTATGTTAGGAATTTTCTTTAAAAGTTCAACAAGGGTCACCTGATCTACGTAAACACAATCGGGTCCTGGCGAGCCCAAAGCTGGAGAAGAACAGCCACCTGCCTCCAGCAGCACACACTGCATGAAGTGCCTCTGAGGTGGAGGGATAAGGAAATAAAAGCAAAGAAAATATGATTTGAACAATAAGCAAATGCTATAAATAGATAATTGGCACGTGGACAACGAGAGCACCGATCAGTGATTCGTCTCCTTACCAATCCCACTATGAGGAGGAAGTGACGTCCTTGAGGCTGGCTGTAGCCGGGCGCTGCGCTGCTGCCGTTAGCTCTCTGCTGGGGAAACACCTCCCTCCAGATGACCAGCTGACCCACCCGCTGCTCAGACGCCAGCGGCAGCAGGCAGTAGTGCTGGCAGTACAGGCACACGTCCAGCAGGTCCTCTTTAGGCAGATGGTTGGCAATCAGGTAGGACTGGAAGGAGAGTATGTGGATGATGTAGAAACATCTTTGAGGGCTTGGAGCCAGCATTGTGGGTACATAATTACTTTTGGAGCAAATTAAAACAGCCTTTTTCTGATCTTTTTAGTAATTAACAACATTTTTCAGCAGAATAGCATACATGGAGAGGAATGGAAAAAATTAACAAACGATAAAGATTAAACCAACAGTTCATAACATCAGTCTTGATTCAGTGCCTTGAAATGTGTACGACATCTGGACCCGATATTATCCATGGAAAACCCACTTTGATTTCTTCTCTTCATGTGAAGTTTGAATTTATTTTCCCACCAACACACTTGCAGACCGAGAACGTATATGAAAATAGACATCCAGTAAATGGTGATAATAGACTTGGGAGCATCCCAGGTGACATTCACAGTCACTGTAACAACAGTGTACTGCTCGCTGCCCTCCTTCTCTCCTCGGTTAATATTTTAACAGAGGAATAAGGTTGAATTGTCACTCAGCCGTAGAAATGTTTGAAAGGTCATATTCTGTCAGCCGGGTCTTCTATGGTTGACATTTCAGGAAAGCAGTGGGGTACCATCAGGGGAGGATATACATAAGATGAGGCTGCTGGCACTGAGGTGTGTGTGTGTGTGTGTGTGTGTGTGTGTGTGTGTGTGTGTGTGTGTGTGTGTGTGTGTGTGTGTGTCTTGATGAAGAGGTACCTACCTTGTAGAACAAACAGGAGCCAAGAATTACGTACAGTCGCCTCAGGCCGAAAAAGTCCTCAGACTGTTAAAAGGACAAAGATAAAAAGACTGAAAACATATAAAGACTTTGGAGGAAGATGATGGTGACAAAAAATGAGGGGACTAAAATATTTTTTAAGTTTGACCAATAAACTGTTGACTGAATTCAGCAGATGGGGAATTATTCAACTGGTTTGTCTGTATTATTTTAGGAATACAACTTTAATACAACAAACCAAAAAAAAAAAAAAATAGTATACTTAGCAAAGCTTGCCATGATGATCATTTGAAAACTCAAGATTTGAAATGACCATCAAATTCACTTAACTAGCTCCTGCAGCAAGAATGCCTGTTTTCTGAAGAGCAGCTGTATGTGCGAAGGACGAACCAGACCCCATTAGCTTCTCATAAAAAATACACACACTTATCTAAAAATAGTCTAACCTTCTCCTCTCCCTGTTGAGGCCAGAAGATAGAAAGCCACTCAGCTGACACGTATCTTCACCCAACTAATGAGCAGCAGAGTGAGAGGTCACAACGCAGCATGAACCACTGATGTGACTCTTTAGCCCAACACCTGTCCCTCCATAACAAGTGACATACTTTATAAAAGTAATTAATGCTCGCGAGCCAGCAGTGTTTTCTCACCATTTCTCCAAAATCAGAAGACTCGAAATCCGAGAGAACAGTATCCACCTCCATCTGGGGACAGAGGAGAGGAAATGAAATAAAAGCTTAACAACGTTTAATTATTAGTATGACAAAGATAAAATACGTTTTATCTTTCATATGTCCAATTTATTGTCGTGTGTTCGAGAGCCTTTGCACCTGCATTCGTTCAACATATTCATTGACATGGACACATCAATCCATATGGGATACATTATGTAGTTTTCAACAGTGGACACTAGAGGGCACCCAAGCTCCATCTGTGACAACATTATCACATTCAACTATTGAGGAAGCAGGGACAAAATGATACACAAATATCTGTTATTGCTGTATTTACTTCCCCCCCCCCCCCCCCCACACACACACCTTGATTTCTGGAGGCAGCGTGAGCCATCGGACCGCCGGCAGTCCGTCGAGAAAAAGGGTCCCCGAGACATCGTGGGTCGCCGCTGAGGAGCCGTCCCTCAAGCGAGACGGCTGGATGAGCTGCTGGAAGAACAGGCAGAAGAAGTGGTCCAACCTGGGAGCGTGGTCCACCTTACAGAACGCACTGCGGAGGACACGAGGAAGATTACAAAACCAGAACACAGAACTATAGAAGAATGATTACGCTTTAAGAATAAATAAAAGGGAGGAAGAAAGTGAGTTAAGAGCGTGAGACAATGAAAACGTTGTGTAAAATCCAGCTGGAACATTTTGGCTTTGAACATTTATATTTCAATATAGTTTCAGCAGGACCACAGGAAGGCAAAGACCGACTCACTTGTCTAAGGAGCCGTACATCACTTTTAGTGTCCGGACTACGTCTCCCACCACCGTCTGTAAATACAGCAGAGGAACCCTGGAGGGAAATGGAAAAATGTCAAACACAGACATGAATAAACTTTGGCTTCAGCAGATCTGATCAAATATTTGGACCAACTGCTCGGAGCCATGAAGCAAAAACATTTATAAGTTATTGTTTTTTTTCTATAGGTGGGTGTTCCTCAAAAATCTATCTCTGTGCTTTAAGGCATGAAGGGGATTCTTTCTCAACTGAGATGATGATTGATCTGCTTGACCTGGTGGCGCCAAGTGAAAAAAGTTTGGGTAATATGACTCATCTCATGAACAACCACATGCTCCTTAAAAAAGGTTTTCATCCCGCCAACAAAGGAGAAAAAGAAACGCGTGTGAACGTTGAAATGTTTTTTACAGATTGTGCTCTTAAATATGTTTCCTCCTCGACAAATAATAGTTCATTTCTCGGGCAAACGTCCTGCCCAGAGGATTTATCGCCACACCAATATCAGTACCTTGATATTAAAATATGATCTCGGATGATGTCTGCGGTGTCTGTTTTCCAGCTGCACTTCAAATGACATGCGGTGGAGACGGGGCTTATCGCACAGTGTAATAATCAGAGTGCAGCATGCGTGTGCGTGTCTGATGCTGCCTCTACCTCTCAGCAGGAAGACCGATGACCAACAGGTTGTTGCTTTCCTTCCAGTAGCCCACATGGACCAGCTGCTTCCCCAGCAGGAGAGAAGAGCTAAAGGGAGACAAAAAGAAAAACCGATGAGGACGGTGCAGGAAACCAGAAGACAACGTGACCGTTACATTCTTAACATCCAGTCGCCAACCCTTTTTTTCTTCTTCTCCTTTTCAAGCTCACTGTGGTTTTTACCCCCAACTGTGAATTGTGTTGATATTCAAAACATCCAGCTGGGAACTGGCAGAAAAGTCAGGAATTTGAGGGAGCTGTAATAAAAATATTTCGGGAATTTATCATCACCACATTCATTTAGAATCCTCATTATACATATTTTTTATATAAAAGACCAAATAAATAAATAAAATCTGCCTTTATACTGAACTTTTCCTTGTGCCTGTATTTTTTTCAATGGCAGAGAGAAGAATAGAAAGAAAAGCAAATTCCCGTAATTCCAAAAACTGCACCTGGTCTGCCTCTAAATGAAGGAACCAGCACTATGTTTGACAAAGTTAAAGGTTTTAGAGACAATGTGGATTTAAATATATGCGAAAATAAAATATTATACACATTTATGTTTCGATATTCAGGAAGAACATAGTCTGATTTGATAAAGAACCAGTTGGAACCAATCTGAGTCATAGATTGGTGATTAAAATCTCCCACATGTACCCCCAAAAAAAGTTGCGTTTCTATTTTTCCTCCGCGCTGCTTCCTCTACCTGAGTATTCGCCCTCCGGTGACGTTCTCCAGCATGTCACACAGAGTGAGGAAGATGCCCCTCACTCCTTTCAGCTGGCCGGACGCCTCAGACACTGGATACTGGTACAGGATCTCCTCCTGCAGACACGGACACACATCCACACAGGAACATCTGGTTCATTGGGTCATAACGGAGATATATTCAGCAGAAGGAAACCACTCTGGCGAGCCTCTCAACAGAAAAATGTGAAATGTCAAAGTTTAACACATGAATGGATGTTTTTCAATGTTAGTTTGGTTTCAGTTTTACTCACACCCATTTTCACTTTGGATCAAAAACAAAAGATGTCCCTTTAAGATGAATCTTACTCAAAATATTTGTCATGTCTGACTTTTCAGAGTAAAGAAAATACAGGAATTTGACTGAAGCCCACAGAAACGCTCGTCTGGAAATCACTGTACAGTTAGTGATTATCTTTTGATGAAACACAATGCAAGCTACAAAGAAAAGACGAAAGAGGGTTACAGGCAGATTCAGGGAATCTTTGGTGACATTAGTATTCCTCCCAGCATGTTGGAAACTTTGAATAATACAGGGCAGATCAGAGGGAACGAGAGGATCAGAGGAGGTGGTGGGTGACGGGATAAAATAACATGAATGAACGGGCCCTTGTAGCCTTGCCAACCAGAACAAAGAAACACGAAGAACAACCAACACAGTACAACGCTTCAGTTACATCTCATCCACACACACACACACACACACACACACACACACACACACACACACACACACACACACACACAAGGCTCGGACATCACACAGCGAAGACTCAAAAATACCACCGCTGAACGGCTCCAATTTCTGCTACCCAGCAATCAAAGGACTAAGAAATCAAAGTCAACGTTCATACGCGTTCATCACTGTGATTTAGAAAATATATGACAGACAACCCGAACTCTGCTCTTAAAGACAGAAAAAGAAAAAAAAATTGGCTACACAAAAAGGAACTGCAGACCACAAAGTACGGCCATAAAGAAAACAATAACCTGCCAATCGTCGTCCGCAGGGGGAATGTGATTACAGTGTAGGAGGTGAGTGAAAACACACACTGTGGGATTAACACTTGAAAACAAGTGAATATGAAACAGGACTCTGTGCATGGATACAGTTTCAAAAAAGGATTATTTTGTTTGTAAAATAAAGCTCACAGCAGTAAAATGACAGAACGGTTATTGACAGGAGGCGGTGCGCTCGGGGCAGAGCGCCTCAACCTCTCCCTGCTTTTCGGTCAGTGGCACCCACAGGCGTTGGACACAGTCCAGAGCAGTAGTTTTGTGAAAGAGTCTGACTCACAGCAGATGAATTCAATGGAAGCTTTCCATTCCTGGATTTGGGATTTCCTACACATGTCCGGTCATTCATAACACTCAATTATCAGAACGCTCCTCCGTACTGCTGTATAGTTCAATGATTCAAATAAAGGTTTTTTTTACGGCTGCTCAGTCAGTGTGCTCTTGACCACAAAGTCAGGATCAGGTTTCCCCAAGACCCTCTATCTTTCCAAAGGGATGGAAAAACATGTGGTCATCCAGGGTTCAGATATCAACAACAGCCTTTATATTCTCTTTCTTCTGTCAGTTCTATTTATTTTAAAGTTATTGGAAATATTTAAGTTTTGTTTTTCCACTGTCAGCACCCACTGCACGAGAGGCTCTGCTCTCTTTAATAACTGTTTCCACCGAGGAACTCTGTGAACCTTTCTACATTTTGACTGTCTAAATGCAAATAAAGTAGTTACACTCTTGCTCCTGGTGGATCTGACCCGAACCCTTGATCACGGACACCAAGTTAATTATTTACATGACGTTACCTTTTATATAAAGGACAAAAACTGAACGTCCCTGGGTGGGCTTGAACCACCAACCTTTCGGTTAACAGCCGAACGCGCTAACCAATTGCGCCACAGAGACTGCTCTGCTGAACCCTGCTGGTGGCGAACCGTATTTACTCCTACGGGTTGAGATACATGACAGAAACGAAACATTATGGCATGTATGCAATGGTGGCCGTCAGGGCCTGAAGCCTTCTCTGTTGGCCTAAACAGAATCACAAAGTTATAGCTATTTTATAATTTATAATTTTATTTTTAATGTTTTTTTGTTTTTGTTTTTTTTTATAATTAAAAGTTATAACTGTTTTATAATTTAATTGTTTGCGGAGGTAGAAAATACACGGCCCGCCACTGCATTTATGACTTGTGCCATCACCAAAGCAGCGGCTTTGTGGGGTTTCCAGCATTGAATGTCACAGAGTGGTCAAATACTCTCGACCTTTCCACAGCAAACACAGTTTTTGCTTCAAAGCTCTTTGTTTTAAGTCCAACATTAACCATAAAAGGAGTCAAAGAGGAGATTGTATGATCACAGACTGTATTTCTAGTGTTTTAGATCTCTCTTAACATCCAAGTTCAAAACTCAAATGGCACCATTGCAGCTGTATTGCGGCATGTAAAATAGTGTCCAGTCATCACTATTTGATATGTACCGACTAATAAGCACTAATCGGCTTCAGACACAATATAAAAACGCAGAAAGCAGTACGGTGAAGCCTGGTGTAGAAGCCATTATATGATGATTCGTGTTTACCTGTTTGTTTAATTCGTTATGTTTTGATGACGCAATGATGTCAGGGGGCGTCAACGTTATATATAGACGTCACCTGAGTGCAGCCAGGTGTGTGTTTTTGTTTAGAGAGCGGAAGAGGAACCTATTTTTAACCACATTAAGATCGCATTAAGATATCGCCCTTTTGAAATAAATTTACATTTCTGTTGAAGGGGAGTTTTCATTTATTTTTCTGTTATACAATAAAAGGATTTGAAGTGACACTACGAAAATGCGCGTTAATTTACCGACCGCTCCTACACCTGGACTTTGTGATTGTTTTGTCATTTATCAATTTCTGCGAAGACCCATACATGTTGCATCAGACTTTTTATTTATTTATTTATTTATATATATATATATATATACATACATACATACATACACACACACACACATACATACACACACACACACACACATATATATCTCTCTCAACTGACCTCCTCCTGCGGTGATGCCGAGTCCAGTTTAAGCGAGAGGTACATGACGATGTGTGGGATGTGTCCTATGGACATCTGAAGTTCGGCTGTGTCCTCTCCCCACAGCAGACGCACCAGCTGGCTCACCGGAGGACAAGAGGCCTTCGTCTTTCGGTGCAATAAAGAGTCGCTAGCACTGCTGCCGTCCCACTGAGCCACCGTCTCCAACGTCAGCCTCACCTGGAGAGGAGAAAAATAAGAAAGGAAAAGATAGGGACGAAAAAGAAAAAAAAGAGAACAACAACTAATTAATTGTTATGTCATTTCATCTGTCTGCCTACCAGTCCTTCTCAGAGTTCATTCATTTATAATACAATATAAAAAATAAAGATGAGCCACTATGAACCCACATGATTATATTTCGCAAGAAAAGTCAACAGTGCTCATGTGTCTGTTGTAGGAAAACAGAGGTGCGCTCGTGTGCAGTGCTGCCAAAGAGAAGAATTCATTCAGGGAAAGGCTGAAAAGTGAATAGCAGGATGGTGATTGTCGGAGAGAAAGTGATCCCAACATGCAGACATAACCGCAGCATAACAAATAGCAGGGATCTGTGTGCGTGTGCTTGTCTGAGCACGTTTGACTAATTTTAACCAGACGTCTGAAACTCAAAGAAACAGTGGCAGCACAACAAGGCCGCCTATCTGCTCTTGTTCACGCAGTTTCTTTTGTGTCACTACTTTCCAGCCCAAAGTTCTCCATTTTATACTGAAATTCATAGAAAGTCACCCACGCATTATTGTTTAAACATAACATAACTCATGCAAACACATTTCTCTAATGAAAAACAATGTACATCGTAGACACGCTACCTATACACATTGTGCTGACTGGGCTGAAACCGTGCTAGAGAGGCCATCTATGATGCTAAACTGATGTTAATTCAAGGATATCAGAACCGGAGTCCAGATGTGAAGAAGAGCAGCAATGCATGATCCACTTAAAAGAGGTCAGCATCTCTCATCTGGACCAGCAACCATCACTGCAGGTTTTATTTCTATTAGGAATGCTGCCACGTAGCCCTGACACAAGGGGAAAGCCCTATAAAGACAACGCAGTAGGTTGGAGGAGTTTTCCTTCATGGAGACATTTAAACAGCAGAACGAAGGCAGAACCATTAAGGTTCTGCTGGGATTTGACCTCTTGCTGATCCAGTTATCTTAACTGGACACACTCCAACTACAGTTTGGTGTTTGACTGTTCAATGGCTGTTGTCCCTGCAGGTGTGCAGGTGAGCGTGGCAGAGAGGGTCGTCAGGAGAGTGGGGACAGCGGCGCTCATTAGTGGCAATTACTCAAGATCACGGTTTGTTTCTGATTTGTGCAAGTTAATAAACCCTTTTTTTCTGTTAAACCACTCATGTTGTACGTATCCCCCTTCTTTTGTCACGGCCGTGCCGGGCTCGTCCGGGATTTGAACCCGGGACCCCGGTTCGTGACACTGTTAAGACAGAATGTGAAATATGCCAGTTATTAAACACCCTACGACTGCTCACATTGTTTACACACACAGAGTTTTTTTATTAATAATGAATGACCCAAAGGGGAGTCCAGTTCCTAACCCAGACGTTGCTTGAGTCTCTAACTAACCTGAGAAAGCCATTTAGTATGCTGCATGAAACAAATGAGGTGTTGTGGTCATTACTTTCCAAAAAGGTGGGTAGTCCGAGATCATATGGTGCCTACCAAATATTTTGAAGAGAAGGGGATCGTATTCCCTGGTCAAAAATGTGGAAACTGTATTTTTCTAATCCAGCGATCGCTCCCAGAACCCTCCAAGGTCTGTCAGCACTAACCACCAGACGGCCACCCGTCTCCCCAGCAGGCGCCTGCATCTTGGCCACCAGCCATTTTAGCAAATGTTAGGGGTATTATTAAAGAAGAGCAGAGTAGTGGCGGGACACCATGTGATGTACCTTTCAATTGGTGACTGCGACTAGTTCACTCAGACGTAAATATTTTGAAATGTATATCCTCGGTTCTTGAGGATTCACGGAGGAAGCGAGAAACAGCCTCTGATTAGATCGAGCCGAGTGAATCGAATTCAGACGAGACAAACGGTAGAAAACGTTCAAATGGGCAAAGCGTAAATTTGAGAAATCACTGGGCAAAGAGGCCGAGTGGGCTAACTGCAGCACTTTCTCTCATCATAAATAATAAGGATGTGGTGAGACTGGAGTGTGCTCTCACTGGAATTCCAGTCTGTTGATGTCAGTCCTTCGGCACACTCGTTTGTAGATGGACACTCGCACTCAAGGACACTAGAGAAGGAGTAACTGAGGCTTGTTCAGCTCTGAGGGTTAGCAAAGGGCATGGTGGACTAACTTTGATACTAATATTTGTTTTTCAGAGAATAATAAGTACTGTCTGCGTTCCATCTGGCACACAGAAAAACCATCCTCCAACACACACACACAGACACAGACACACACAAGCATGCACTCTCACACAAAACAATCATTCTGTCAGCAATACAACTCCATTTCCAGTTGTTGTTTTTTGGTGCCAGAGGGAACTTGTGTTTTTCTACAAAAGAAATCTCCCTCGCTCTTTCCCTACAATGTAATTTTGTTTCCGACTACATCTTCTAATCAGCTGGGCTTCCAATCCCACAACGGCTTCCTGTGGCACCGAAAAAGAAGTCACACCGCAGTCCCGTCTATCCGCAGTGTTTGCCGTCGACCCACACACTCTGTCATTTGCAAATTCCTACTTTTTGATGGTCTGCTTTTTGGTGAAAACGCACGACTGAGGCACAGACTACGGATTTTTTAGTAACTGCTCAAAGGATAATTTCTCTAATTGAGGGTTTTCTAATGTTAAACAGCTCCGACTTCTGCTTTCTAGTCACATGTTAGCAGCTGAGAAGAAGCCCTTCCTTTTTAAAGTAGTGTATTGTCTACATGTACGGTCTTAGTTTGCAGTTTGTGAGGAGCCAAGATCCTGAAGATGTAAATGCTTTTTTCATTTGAGGCTTCACATTGTGAGCCTCAAATGAAAAAAGGAGCTCCCAGTATTGGTGGCTATCAATATCAATACTCAAGGAAACTACAAACACCGACCTGCGTTGGTCCGGGGATGCATGACAGAACCCTCTCGATGTTTTCAGAGGTCACATCCACATCGTCCACGGCTACAAGCACATCACCTGAACACAGCATGCAGAAAAGGCACATTTATCTCATTAGTGCATGTTTAACCAGCTTACAGTCCCACATTCAATTTGAGTTTGTCCCACACATTAGTACTAAGAAATGTATTGGAACAAGTGAGGAAGTGCTACGTGGATCTGAAAGATTACATTCAAAGCAGGTCATCTTGATTCATAGGAGCACATAATGCTGTCCACAAGAAAGGGAAAACATTCTACCCAAATTAAATCTAAATGGTGCAATCCAGTCACTTGGATGACTAAAAAAATTAAAATCACAGAAAGCCCATGTGGTCAGTAAGAACACTACTTGTGCTCCTGGCTGAGTAGACCCAGTAAAAGGCCATTTAAGAGCTTCACCTGCTTGTGTGCAGAGAGGCTGACCCCCGCCTCAGTAACAGAGCTATTTCAGGTATTTAACCACTCTAATTGTTTAAGCATGTAGCCAGGCTGAAATAAAAGCTTCTCTAAACAGTAACTGATGTGGGTAGTCATTTGTGGTGAGGCACGACTGGAGTTCGTCCGTCTGCTAGTAAAAGCTGTCCGGTCATTAGCCCTGATAGAAGAAAATCACTTTAGAGAAACTGAGCCTTCAAGCAGACAGATTATCATTTTTACAGAACCAGACCTGCATTTAGAGTTTCGTTCACTCTACGAAACTGTGTGCTGAAAGTTTCATTCGGACTGAATATACTTTCAGCTCAGAGTTGAACGTGACTAGAAGCTATTAAAACATCGCACACACATTTATTTAATCAAGAACTTTGTGGTTTTACAACTGAAACTATGGTAATGAGTTGTACTTTGTTGCTGTGAAAATGGTTTCACTGCACTGAAAGAACTTTGCTATTATCTGAACAACATGATGCAGACCTAGGCTCGGTGTTGCAGTACTTCCCTTCAGAATAATAATATTATCCAGTTACCTTTACAAATCATAGTTCAAATTAAGCTTCATATCTCCCACTTGATTAGTTGTCGCACACAACGTTCACTATTTAAGCTTTAGGCTCTTTTTCCCCTCAAGAAATCGGATTAAGACAGTAATACTGCTGTAATAATAGTAGCTCGTGCTTTGGCGTTGCGTTTGTGTGGTGTGGAAAATGAGTCAGGAAATAAAGTTTTTATTTTATTTTGATCCAAATAAAATGCTCCTCCTTATCTTCTCAGATGAGGTGTGTATGTATGTCATCAGCCAACCCAGATCTTTTAAATAGGTCAGCATTGCCCAACATACCTAGTTAAAAAGGCCGATAAAATCAGTCCCTGCTTTATGACCGATGTATTTTCAGTTTAACTGATATTGTATTATAGGCTTTTTAAAAACTGTATAGAAAATACTGTGAAGGCATTTAAGATGAGCCCTGACACGCAAAGAAATTCTGACATATTTTGTAGATTTGTGTTACAGTAAATACCAGCTAACTGTTGGATTCATAGTCTTACCTATCAGAATTTGGCCACATTTGATGGCCGGACTGTTGGGTATCAACCCATGAACAGTCAATCTTTCCTCCTGGCCGACCACTGCAGTGTCTCCTCTGCTCCAGGAGGGGCGATGCACCACCCCGAGCAGCGCTTCCAGCAAGCCTCCACTGTCAGACAGAGGTGTTGATGAACCTCCAAGACGTTTAGGGTTGAGGTAGACACACACTTCCTTCAGCTGCTGCTGCTGGACCGTCACACCTTGCCTTTGACCCGGCTGGTTCTTAAGGATGGATGCTGGAGGTGATGAAGCCGAGTTGTCTTTACCTCCATCCTTTCCTCCTCCTTTGCGCTGAGATGGCCGACGTTTTCTCCTCAGGATCCTGGCTAACCTCTTAAGAGTGGGCTCACCTTTCGTCCGCGACGCGCAGCGCTGCTTCTTGTTTTGCTCTGTGATGACCTCTGCGTCCTCTTCGCTAAAGCGAACATGATTAGTGGACACACCTTGATGGCCGGTGGCTTGGGCCAATGCGGCCTCCTCTTCGCCCTCACTCAGCTCCAGGTAGAACAGCTCGCCATTCTTCTGGATGTCATCAAGCCATTCTGGTTCCAGGTCACTGAGAGAAAAACAAAAAGAGCATTGAAGGACACCTGTGGTATAATGCTGAGAAGAGAGGATACAGTGGTATCAGACTGGGAAGAGAGTTGCACTGGCTCTATATAATTTCACATTTTGGTTATCGTGATAGAGCTGCCATGTTGTCTTTGTTAATTCATCTGGCTGTTTTTTGAGAGTGAAATGTACAGTTAATGTCTCTAATTGCTTGCTATCATATCCACATTCATAATTATTTCTGTCCTGAAAGGCATACAATATTATCCATGCCCAGTTTTTGGGCAATTTACATGATCAGTTCTTGCATGTGTTCATAAGCCCACAGTAATAACTATTATATGTAGAAAAAAAAAAAAAAAAGCGTAATGACATGCTTGACCAGAAGGGTGGGACTAAAGAGAAGATATTTTTCCTTTTGGTCTCTCTCTCTCTCTTTTTAAATCTGCTTTGAAGAACCTGTGGTCTGACGTGACGTCCATAAATTTACTGAAGTTGGCGAGTAGCATACAATTATTTAAGAAGGTTCACCTCCCAAATTGAAAACACTCCCAAAAGCTATGAAAAGCACAAGGAAGGAGATGCAAACTGAGTGGGTGGGATGACACGTCCTTCTGTGGCAAAGCTGGCCTGACATTTACAAGCACATGTATTGAAAAAACAACCTAAAAATCTGCAACTAAACCATCACAATGACAGTGTTAAGTGTCAGGTTACAGCATCTCCTCCTCACAAACTTTTCTAGCTTGCTTGCTTGCTTGCTTGCTTATCGCATACACAATCTCCAGCAGCTTCACGGGGTCTCACGTCACCACGTGTACGTGCAGAGGGTTTGTTTGTTTTCTAGTCACGGAGTCAAACTATCTTCTTACTCAGAGCCGTCGGAGCTGTTGAAACTCGATGGTGTGGATTCACGGTCACTTTCGGTGCCGTCCTCGCCACCATCTTCTTCCTTCTGGCCGCGAGAAAGACTTTTTTCGGAGCACGTGCGCGCGTTTGCAAAGGCCATTTGTCGACACGACGTTTTTTATTTCCGCAAGTTATCACAACGTGCGCCGCTAAACGCCTAACTTGTTAAAAAAAAAAAAAAAAAAGACCCGCTACGTTCACTCGCCATGTTGGAAGCGTTGACGAGCAAGCTGGGGGTGCTGTCACGTGACGCTGCCGGGCCCCAATCTGATTGGCGGACGCCGCAGTTGCCCGTAACAACGCAGAAACTTTGAGTGGCCAGTTTACCTGCAGCACGAGACTCTCGACCCGGTGAATAATGCAGTAAACCGCACGGACAACAGCGCACACCTGCTCGGGGATATTTAACTAAATAAACACATTAAATTGCGAAATGCCCCCCCACAGACATCAATAATTAAATAAAGTATTACACAATACATCACAATAAGATGCCACAACAACGGCATTTTAAATTAAATGCACGTGTTGTTGCCCCGCCTCCCTGCAGACGTGTTTTTTTAAATCCCCTCCGGTATTTTGCAAACTTCTGCATCTCTGACCAAACAAAAGCCTTTAAAAAAAAGAAAAGAAAAGCTACGTGTTCCCGTAAAGGCTTCACTGACCTGTAAAGGAGAACGCTGCGAATAGAGTCGAAATCCTCCAAGTTTTTAGAGAATGAACCTCCATCTGCAGCAATGTTAAACATCATTTGTGTGTCATGTTTTCGCCGAACCAACCACGCTGCCTTCACCTAAATGTCCAGTTCATGAAAATTACAACAAAAAAATGCAATTTAAAACTCCAAGAGGTCCGAAAGAAAAGCTTTAAAAACAAGTTAATCCTCCACCACCAACAGATAATTCCTCTCCGCTGCCCCCGCAGGAAGTTTCTGAGCGCGCGCGCCTCCTCCTGCAGTTTCTCACGTCAATCACAGAGGACTGAGCGGTTCAACGCGACTCAAAGGGAGGAGAAACCCACTGCAGGTTTCTTTAAGCTCTGAATGTTTCTCCAGGCCAGCAGAGCGGAGTTTGTCCCAGCGGTCTTCTTGGCAGGTGGACTAGAAACACGCCCACAAAAAGCTCAGCTGACGTTTATTTCTAAAAGACTCAAAAGCAACTAATCAGCACTCAGAAACTCACGTCATTCCCCTGAATACGCGCAGCAATAACTGTGATTTATATTGCGGGTTGTTTTCATGCCAGGCATACAATATCCTGGAGGAAACGTCTGAGCATTTAAAATGTTATTATTAAAAGCTAAAAAAAAAAAGTTACTCCAGCTGTAAGATCAATGTTGTGGGGGAGATGCATTTTAAATGTAGTTAAGTAAAAATATTAAATCGCACAAAACTTATGTTTGTAATTCTGTTTAAAGTAAAGTAGGTGGTTCCACTTTTGATTGTATACATACGATTCTTAATAATGGGGTGCCAATGCAGGAAGTACTAATATCAAATTATACAAATACTCAATCAAAAATACAAATCTTGCATTCCAAATTAGTTCTTGTTACTAGTACATGTACTCAAAAGTATAAAAAGTAATCGCTCAATGCAGAATACCTCTTTCAGAGAGTTATGTCATTACCAAAAAACAATTATCCTACAGCTGGAGTAACTTTTTTATCTTACATAATATATATTTAATGATATAGTAAGTCATAAGTTATTAAGGTTTGTTCATTTTTGCCATAATTCAGTTTAAAGTAGTTATTAGTACAAGGGGGACAGTCCATATATGTATTACTATATTGTGATTATATGTATTATTCTCTATCGTTGCTTTGCAGATCATGATCAGATCTAGTCAACTAGTAATACTAAAATAGAATAATGTGTATTCGCACAAACAACATTCTCCATATATAGTTCAAAGTGTGATATATAACTGTGACTAAACTTCTTCTAAGTGTAACAGTATTAGTTTTTAACAGAATTGCACTACCACTCCGCTCATACTCTTCCCCTCAAAGTCCCCAAAGGAGACAAAGAACGGTCATCAAAAGTAAACAGCATATGAACTGAATCATGACTGAATGCCCGCTTCGCGCTCAGGGAAGAGTATCACCATCTCTTCATCGTGGTTAGCGAGACCAAACATTTTAGAAACACATTTCTCAAGTCAGAAACTATAGAAATGATCCCTGAAAGTATAGTCTTAACCTTTACACTGCGCTGGCCGGAGTACTAGGATGACGAACACAAGCTCCGCTGTCATGGTGCATACATTCAACAGTGCACACCAGAAGTTTATACTGACAACATTATCACAAATAACACCCAAATAGAAAGAAAATAAGAAAAGTATAACACTGAATAAAAGCCACCCTATGTACATATATCTATATAGTTCTTAACAGGCAATGGCAACATTTCAATGCATAATTATAACATAACAGTTTCTGCCACCGGAAAATAAATGTTAACACAGTTCTGCTGACAGTACAAAGTGCAACGTATACATGAAGAGTGTTCCAACGATAACAGCTTATATTAACTAATAAATGATATATACAATATATCCATTTAGAATACACAAAATGCAGTCTTGTGGTAAACCCTTCCAATGAGTCTCCTATTGGCTGATGTGATCCTGCATGGTAGCGTGTTAGCTTCAATGCTAACAGCAACTGCATGGTAAGAGTTGTTTTTAAAGCCGGTATGTTCAATAATCCTCAATATATGTACATTGGCTAAATGCTGGTGTCACATTGTGTGAAGACACGGTGGACTAAAAACACACCCATTTTGTGCGACCAACAAAAAGCTCAGCTGACATTTATAAAAGACTCAAAGCAACTAATCACACACTCGTATCGACGGAAGAAACTCACGTCATTCCCCTGAATATGCGCAGCGATAACTGATTTATATTGCGGGTTGTTTTCATGCAAGGCGTCTGCTACGTGGTAATTTACATCGTTTTTTACGTACAATATCCTGGAAAAAACGTCTGAGCATTTAAAATGTTATAATTAAAGCTAATAAAAAGTTACTCCAGCTGTAAGATCAATGTTGTTTTGATTGTATCCATAAGATTCTTAATAATTGGGTGTCAATGCAGGAAGTACTAATATCAGATTATACAAATACTCAATCAAAAATACAAACCCTGCATTCAAAATTAGTTTGTGTTACTAGTAAATGTACTCAAAGTATAAAATGTACTCACTCAATGCAGAATACCTCTTTCAGAGAGTTATGTCATTACCAAAACAATTATCCTACAGCTGGAGTAACTTTTTATCTTACATAATATATATTAAATTATATAGTAAGTCATAAGTTATTAAGGTTTGTTCATTTTTGCCATAATTAAGTTTAGAGTAGTTATTAGTACTCTAAACTTAATTACAAGGGGGACAGTCCATATATGTATTACTATATTGTGATGATATATATTATTCTCTATCGTTGCTTTGCAGATCATGATCAGATCTAGTCAACTAGTAATACTAAAAGGGTAGAATAATGTGTATGTATTTGCACTCAAACAACATTCTCCATATACAGTTCAAAGTGTGATATATCCACATAGAACTGTGACTAAACTTCCTCTAAGTGTAACAGTATTTGTTTTTAACAGAATTGCACTACCACTCCGCACATACTCTTCCCCTCAAAGTCCCCAGAGGAGACAAAGAACGGTCATCAAAAGCAAACAGCATATGAACTGAATCATGACTGAATGCCCGCTTTGCGCTCAGGGAAGAGTATCACCATCTCTTCATCGTGGTTAGCGAGACCAAACATTTTAGAAACACATTTCTCAAGTCAGAAACTATAGAAATGATCCCTGAAAGTATAGTCTTAACCTTTACACTGTGCTGGCCGGAGTACTAGGATGACGAACACAAGCTCCGCTGTCATGGTGCATACATTCAACAGTGCACACCAGAAGTTTATACTGACAACATTATCACAAATAACATCCAAAAAGAAAGAAAATGAGAAGTGTATAACACTGAATAAAAGCCACACTATGTACATATATCTATATAGTTCTTAACAAGCAATGGCAACATTTCAATGCATAATTATAACATAACAGTTTCTGCCACTGGAAATACATTTTAACACAGTTCTGCTGACAGTACAAAGTACAACGTATACATGAAGAGTGTTCCAACGATAAAAGGTTATATTAACTAATAAATGATATATACAATATATCCATTTAGAATACCCAAAATCCAGTCTTGTGGCAAACCCCTCCATTGAGTCTCCTATTGGCTGATGTGATCCTGCATGGTAGCGTGTTAGCTTAAATGCTAACAGCAACAGCATGGTAACAGTTGTTTTTAAAGTCGGTATGTTCAATAATCCTCAATATATGTACATTGGCTAAATGCTGGTGTCACATTGTGTAAAGCCACGGTGGACTAAAAACACACCCATTTTGGGCGACCAACAAAAAGCTCAGCTGACATTTATTTCTAAGACTCAAAGCAACTAATCACGCACTCGTATCGACCGAAGAAACTCACGTCATTCCCCTGAATACGCGCAGCAACAACTGAGTTATATTGCTGGTTGTTTTCATGCCAGGCATCTGCTACGTGGTAATTTACATCGTTTTTTAACATACAATATCCTGGGAAAAACGTCTGAACGGTTAAAATGTTATTATTAAAGCTAAAAAAAGTTACTC
This sequence comes from Myoxocephalus aenaeus, assembly GCA_038501785.1. Lineage (NCBI taxonomy): Eukaryota > Metazoa > Chordata > Actinopteri > Perciformes > Cottidae > Myoxocephalus > Myoxocephalus aenaeus. Next base: position 1,948,976 of record JBAMJR010000111.1, read on the forward strand.
CAGCTGTAAGATCAATGTTGTGAGGGAGATGCATTTTAAATGTAGTTAAGTAAAAGTATTAAATCGCACAAAACTTATCAAGCAACATGTTTATAATTCTGTTTAAAGTAAAGTAGGTGGTTCCACTTTTGATTGTATACATAAGATTCTTAATAATGGGGTGCCAATGCAGGAAGTACAAATATCAGATTATACAAATACTCTTTCAAAAATACAAATCCTGCATTCAAAATTAGTTCTTGTTACTAGTAAATGTACTCAAAGTATAAAAAGTACTCACTCAATGCAGAATATCTCTTTCAGAGAGTTATGTCATTACCAAAACAATTATCCTACAGCTGGAGTAACTTTTTTTATCTTACATAATAGAATTTATTTAAGAAATAGTCATACAATATTACGGTTTGTTGTTCATTTTTGCTACTTTGGGTTGTATATTCTATTAAAATGCACACTAATGTATATGCCCTTTGTCCTTTTTATAGATGTGATCATGATCTGCAAAGCAACTATAGAGAAAATAAATATAATAATGAAATAGGAATACATATATAGAGTCTCCCCCTTTGTAATTAGGTTCAGAGTTGTATTGTTATTAGTACTCTAAACTTAATTACAAGGGGGACAGTCCATCCCTTGTAACTAGTAATACTAAAGGGTAGAATAATGTGTATGTATTTGCACTCAAACAACATTCTCCATATACAGTTCAAAGTGTGATATATCCACATAGAACTGTGACTAAACTTCCTCTAAGTGTAACAGTATTAGTTTTTAACAGAATTGCACTACCACTCCGCACATACTCTTCCCCTCAAAGTCCCCAGAGGAGACAAAGAACGGTCATCAAAAGCAAACAGCATATGAACTGAATCATGACTGAATGCCCGCTTCGCGCTCAGGGAAGAGTATCACCATCTCTTCATCGTGGTTAGCGAGACCAAACATTTTAGAAACACATTTCTCAAGTCAGAAACTATAGAAATGATCCCTGAAAGTATAGTCTTAACCTTTACACTGTGCTGGCCGGAGTACTAGGATGACGAACACACACTCCGCTGTCATGGTACACACATTCAACAGTGCACACCAGAAGTTTATACTGACAACATTATCACAAATAACATCCAAAAAGAAAGAAAATAAGAAGTGTAAAACACTGAATAAAAGCCACACTATGTACATATATCTATATAGTTCTTAACAAGCAATGGCAACATTTCAATGCATAATTATAACATAACAGTTTCTGCCACTGGAAATACATTTTAACACAGTTCTGCTGACAGTACAAAGTGCAACGTATACATGAAGAGTGTTCCAACGATAAAAGCTTATATTAACTAATAAATGATATATACAATATATCCATTTAGAATACCCAAAATCCAGTCTTGTGGCAAACCCCTCCATTGAGTCTCCTATTGGCTGATGTGATCCTGCATGGTAGCGTGTTAGCTTAAATGCTAACAGCAACAGCATGGTAACAGTTGTTTTTAAAGTCGGTATGTTCAATAATCCTCAATATATGTACATTGGCTAATGCTGGTGTCACATTGTGTGAAGATACGGTGGACTAAAAACACACCTATTTTGTGCGACCAACAAAAAGCTCAGCTGACATTTATTTCTAAGACTTAAAGCAACTAATCACACACTCGTATCGACCGAAGAAACTCACGTCATTCCCCTGAATACGCGCAGCAATAACTGATTTATATTGCGGGTTGTTTTCATGCCAGGCGTCTGCTACGTGGTAATTTACATTGTTTTTTTTACATACAATATCCTGGGAAAAACGTCTGAGCATTTAAAATGTTATAATTAAAAGCTACAAAAAAAGTTACTCCAGCTGTAAAATCAATGTTGTGAGGGAGATGCATTTTAAATGTAGTTAAGTAAAAGTATTAAATCGCACAAAACTTATCAAGCAACATGTTTGTAATTCTGTTTAAAGTAAAGTAGGTGGTTCCACTTTTGATTGTATACATAAGATTCTTAATAATGGGGTGCCAATGCAGGAAATACTAATATCAGATTATACAAATACTCTTTCAAAAATAAAAATCCTGCGTTCAAAATTAGTTCTTGTTACTAGTAAATGTACTCAAAGTATAAAAAGTACTCACTCAATGCAGAATAGCTCTTTCAGCTATTTGTCATTACCAAAACAATTATCCTACAGCTGGAGTAACTTTTTTATCTTACATAATAGAATTTGAATTATTACTGATGTAAAACATATTTAATTTAGAGTACTAATAACTATACTACTCTAAACTTAATAACAAGGGGGACACTACATATATTTATTACTATATTATTATTCTCTATAGTAGCTTTGCAGATCATGATCACATCTAGTTAAATAGAAATACAAAAAAGGTAGAATAATGTGTATTTGCACTCAAACAACATTCTCCATATACAGTTCAAAGTGTGATATATCCACATAGAACTGTGACTAAACTTTCTCTAAGTGTAACAGTATTTGTTTTTAACAGAATTGCACTACCACTCCGCACATACTCTTCCCCTCAAAGTCCCCAAAGGAGACAAAGAACGGTCATCAAAAGCAAACAGCATATGAACTGAATCATGACTGAATGCCCGCTTCGCGCTCAGGGAAGAGTATCACCATCTCTTCATCGTGGTTAGCGAGACCAAACATTTTAGAAACACATTTCTCAAGTCAGAAACTATAGAAATGATCCCTGAAAGTATAGTCTTAACCTTTACACTGCGCTGGCCGGAGTACTAGGATGACGAACACACACTCCACTGTCATGGTGCATACATTCAACAGTGCACACCAGATGTTTATACTGACAACATTATTACATTACATTATCACAAATAACATCCAAATAGAAAGAAAAAGAAGCGGAAAACACTGAATAAAAGCCACCCTATGTACATAAATCTATATAATTCTCAACAAGCAATGGCAACATTTCAATGCATAATTATAACATAACAGTTTCTGCCACCGGAAAATAAATGTTAACACAGTTCTGCTGACAGTACAAAGTACAACGTATACATGACGACTGTTCCAACGATAAAAGGTTATATTAACTAAGAAATGATATATACAATATATTCATTTAGAATACCCACAATGCAGTTTTGTGGCAAACCCCCCAATGAGTCTCCTATTGGCCGATGTGATCCTGCATGGTTGCATGTTAACTTAAAGGCTAAAAGCAACAGTTGTTTTTCGTCCACGCATTTAAAATGTTATTATTAAAGCTAAAAAAAGTTACTCCAGCTGTAAGATCAATGTTGTGGAGGGAGAAGCATTTTAAATGTAGTTAAGTAAAAGTATTAAATCGCACAAAACTTATCAAGCAACATGTTTGTAATTCTGTTTAAAGTAAAGTAGATGGTTCCACTTTTGATTGTATCCATAAGATTCTTGATAGTGGGGTTTCAATGCAGGAAGTACTAATATCAGATTATACAAATACTCAATCAAAAATCCTGCATTCAAAATTAGTACTTATTACTAGTAAATGTACTCAAAGTATAACAAGTACTCACTCAATGCAGAATAGCTCTTTCAGAGTTATGTCATTACTACCCACAAGGTAGCCGGTTCGATCCCTGGTCTCCCCATAGTCCGCATGTTGAAGTGTCCTTGAGCAAGACACTGAACCCCCAGTTGCTCCCCGGGCGCTTCTCAGCAGCCCACTGCTCCTAAATTGCTATGGATGGGTTAAATGCAGAGAGCAAATTTCATGTATGTAAGTAATATGGCGACAGAATAAAGTTGACCAAAACAATTATCCTACAGCTGGAGTAACTTTTTTTATCTTACATAATATGATTTGAATTATTACTGATGTAAAACATATTTAATTAAGAAAGTCATAAGATATTATGGTTGGTTAATTTTTGCTACTTTGGGTTGTTTATTCTATTAAAATGCACACTATTTCATATGCCCTTCATCCTTTTTATAGATGTGATCATGATCTGCAAAGCAACTATAGAGAATAATAAATAGATTAATAATATAGTAATAAATATATGGAGTGCCCCCTTGTCATTGAGTTTAGAGTAGAATAAATGTTTAATAAAACAAACAACATTCTCCATATATAGTTCAAATTGTGATATATCCACATAGGACTGTGATTTAACTTCTTCTAAGTGTAACAATATTAGTTTTTAACAGAATTGCACTACCACTCCGCACATACTCTTCCCCTCAAAGTCCCCAGAGGAGACAAAGAACGGTCATCAAAAGCAAACAGCATATGAACTGAATCATGACTGAATGCCCGCTTCGCGCTCAGGGAAGAGTATCACCATCTCTTCATCGTGGTTAGCGAGACCAAACATTTTAGAAACACATTTCTCAAGTCAGAAACTATAGAAATGATCCCTGAAAGTATAGTCTTAACCTTTACACTGCGCTGGCCGGAATACTAGTATGACAAACACATACTTCGCTGTCATGGTGCATACATTCAACAGTGCACACCAGAAGTTTATACTGACAACATTATCACAAATAACATCCAAATAGGAAGAAAAGAAGCGGAAAACACTGAATAAAAGCCACCGTATGTACATAAATCTATATAGTTCTCAACAAGCAATGGCAACATTTCAATGCATAATTATAACATAACAGTTTCTGCCACCGGAAAATAAATGTTAACACAGTTCTGCTGACAGTACAAAGTACAACGTATACATGACGACTGTTCCAACGATAAAAGGTTATATTAACTAAGAAATGATATATACACTATATTCATTTAGAATACCCACAATGCAGTATTGTGGCAAACCCCTCCATTGAGTCTTCTATTGGCTGATGTGATCCAACATGGTAGCGTGTTAGCTTAAATGCTAATAGCAACAGCATGGTAACAGTTGTTTTAAAAGCCGGAATGTTCAACAATCCTCAATATATGTACATTGGCTAAATGCTGGTGTCACATTGTGTAAAGCAACTTAATGTGGAAACAATTTCACAACGGAAGAGATGAGAAAATTCAACTCTAACGTTGAGAAGGACTAGAAAATAACCTGGACTTAGTGTGCATCACCTTTTGGCTTCCGACCTCAAACGAGCTTACGCGAACAGTTCCTTTACGTAACAGAGTAATAAGCCCGCATGAGGAAACTGAGATAAATAAATGATTTCAAAACGTTTTAATGACTAAATAATACAATTAAAATACAGAACATATTTTACAACGTTTTCTCATTACAATAAAATGTTTGTAAACGTTAAGGAAAACATGTTCTTGCTCATTTGAAGTTTTGTAAAAATTGTGTTTTTGTAAATTACATGCTGGGAGCAGATATACGGTATAATATGAATAAAATAATAACACTGGGCTCCGTAGTCTGCACAAGACGGCAACCACTTTCTTTACACGTGTTTCCTCATTCCCCTTTCCGTTTTATCCTTCACAGTGAAACAAGCCTCGCTATCACCGGGCACGGTGTCCAGTTAATCTAAATCCTGATTGTTATTAGCCAAGACTTAACTACTGGTAAAGTTCACTAACACATTTAATACAGACACGTGCGTTAAAAAAAAGTGTCTGCATCTTGATTTTAGCAGCAAGTCACGAGCATTGTTGACTTGTTTACGTTCCTGTGTTCAGGCCTCCAGCGTTAATTTGCTAAACAAGCTAGTTACGTCATCACGTAACATTGAGTGCTATGTAAGCTAACGCTAAGCGAACCTAGCTAACGCTAACGTAGCTAGCAGTCCATCATGAACTATGCACATTATTTATAGGCAGCCTGAATATAAAATGTCTATCCTTAAATTCAAACCACCACGCGTTTTAGAAAGACAAGTGTCGTGACAAGACAACCACAGACTGGTGACGTCAATGGAGTATCTTTAAGATAAGGTTAGCTAGCTAACACCGTGTTAAAGGTCATTAAACGGTAACGCTGAAGAACCGTATGAACTCTTTAAGTATTTTATCGCCGTAAGTTACGTTACGCCACGGCTTCAAATGCTATATACGTTGTTAATTAGTTATACAATACGCATTTAAATAATAAATAACGGCATTTACTCACCACCTGTAAAACAATTATGGTAAAACGGCACTTGCTTCATCGAGCCCCATCTGCGCATGCTCGACTAATGCAGGACGAGAACGTCAAGTTAAAAGTGAAATTGTATTATAATCTTCACTGTGTGCTTTTTGTTGTTGTTGTTGACTTACAAAAGTAGTTGAAGATGCCGTTTGAAGTGTAATAAATCCGTTTTAGAAAGTAATAATACAAACTATATTTGTAATGATTTTGTAATATGCACTAACACTGCAATGTATAATAGTCTTTACCCTATCGCCTATATACTCTTTGACCTACAGCTTTCATAGAATAAAATATACATTTTAACGTCTAAATTGCTTTTAGGAAATTAATGAGCATCCAAATAATGAACAAAGTATGATTGAATAACAGCAGTATATGCTATAATAATATATTATAAATTGTATAATTTATACAGAAGAAGAGTAACACTTTGTTAATAAATGAACACTAATGAACATCTGAGACTAAATATGTAGTTAATACAGTTTCATCTAGTGTATGTTGGTTTCTCAATTATCTATTAGTTAGGCTTATTGGGACATGGAGTTGTATCCACAGATATCAATGGTTATACCGGTATTATACTCCCCTCTTCTGGCATGTTCGTGGAAATGTAACTACACTGACCCCAAGTATATCTTGCAGTTATTTTAAACATCACACAAAAACAAAAAATGCCTGAATGCCTGAATGGACCCCTATTGTTTTTTCGCTCCAAATTCATAAATTAAATCGTCTTGTACCCGCCCCCCCTCCACTTTGTTTACTCTGACGTCATTCGCATGCGCCACTGTCGTCGAAGAAACGAAGCGACATCTTAGGCATGATGTCTCCCTCCTGGCACTAATATGTTGAGTTTAATGTGTCATTTAGTGGATTTCAGAAAGAAAACACACGAACATGATTAAATAATTTACCGTAAGTCACAAATAACTAGAGAAATGTGCGGACTTCTACAGAATACATCATGTTGTTTGTTAGGGGATGCATCTGAAGTCAATGTTACAGAGGAGAGCAGCCCCAGACTGAAATGGCACATACTGGATCAGATGTGTGTGAAACGCAGCTGAATGGAGTTTCAGAGGAGATGGATCTGCTTCAAATAGACGTGGAGACTGAAGTGGTAGAAGACAGGCCAGGGAGGGAAGCTGCACCTTTTTCTGTGAGTTTGATTACTAGTCCTTCATTTGAAATGCATCTCTTCAAGCTTGCATTGGTTTCCAGGATAGCAGAGTAACTATTAATTATTTTATCTATGCAATATTTTGTTAATTACATAATTATTAATACTGTAAAATATACAGGATATAGGACTACAGCATAAACAGCAAGACAAAATATAAAAACAAATTGTACAGGTGCATCCAAAATCTGAATACTATACATGATTTGGAGTGTCTGATAACTTCTTCTAAATGAGCTAAGATCTTCTAAATTATCTTATTTGGTTTCTAAAGCAGTTTGATATGCAGTCCAAAAACACCCAAAGTATTTGTATCACAATGGTTTGCAGATCAAAAAAGATTAATCAGTATTTTGTCACTCAGGGTTTAAACCTCAATATCTCTTATTTAGGTAATAACCATGTTTTTAGACTACTTTGACTGATACTATGTATGATTATGTGTGATGTCAGAAAGTGTAAGCTGTCCTAAAATACTGTAAATGTCTTGAGTTATTGTCTGCTTTGTCTGTTTTACAGAAGAATGTGTTGAGGAAGCAGCGACGCTGGGAGAGGCAGCTGGCAGCGAGGAAAAGCAAGAGGAGAGAAGAGAAGCAGAAGAGGAAACTCAACCGTGAGCAGGAGTCGGGTACAGATCGAGTGAAGAGAATCACACACTCGTGTTGCTTTTGCATGGAGATCGAAGGTGAAAAACATTCACATTTTCACTCCAGCGCCTATTAACCAAAACAGTCTTTCCTGTGTTTTTTGTCATACAGCTGCCAGCGCAGATAATCCTCAGTTTACCAAGCGGGTCATGAAAGCCATCACCAAAGAACGTTTAGCGGAGGCTCAGTCCACGGGGTTCAAACTCTGTGTGGACCTGAGTATGACAGACCTCATGTCTGACAAGGTAGGTGCCCTCGAAATGCCTGAGTACAAAACAGCTGGTTCTGTTTCATATAACTGTTGAACTAATCTCCACAAAGATGCAGTCACCTGTCTGAATTCGTTTAAATACCTCACCTGTGCATGTTTTTCCCGTTCAGGAGGTAAGTCGCCTGGCTGGACAATTAAGACGGATGTACGGGTCGAACAAGAAGGCAACTCGGCCGCTTCACCTTCTCCTGACGGACCTGAGGGAGGACAGCCGGCTCTACAGAGAGTGCCTTCGAATGAACGACGGCTTCCTCAACTACATGGTGATTATTGTCGTTCACTCTCTGAATTCTCTGGCAAATACTTCAAGAGAAGGATAAAACAGGAAATCTCATTAAAAGCTCTGAAGTTAACCCGCAAACAAGTATTTAAAGGGTTATTTTATCCTAACAGTGAATACATAAAAAGATACATAGTGTGGACCAAGAGTAGTTCAAATATTTAGCAAGATTTCCCTTTTGCATGTTTCTTTCAGATGGACATAACGGAAGAAAGCTGTCTGCACCTTTTTCCTCCAGAAACCGTCGTCTACCTCACTCCAGATGCTGAAGAAGGTTTGATGAACTTCTTAAACGTTTATATAAATATCTGTTTTCTTAACGTACATGTCTTAATCCAAGATATAACTACGACTGTTATTATAATAATTCTTATTACCATTTATTACCTGTATTTCATGGTTTTTTGGGTAGGATATACAGTAGCTATTCTAAAGTTGTCTAGTTTGTATATATATATATATATATATATATATATATATATATATAATTTTGTAAGAGATAACTACTATAAGGGGTTCACAATTCAACAAATAAAGAGTATGAAAAAAGAAATACAATTTCCTTTGTAAAGAAATATTTCAGTTGAAATGCATATTTTGGCCAGCAGGGGTCACATTCTGACCACATTCATGTGTCTATTAATGATCACAGAGTACTGCCAAGACCATTTTGACTACTGCTTCTATAAATACGACTACTAGCACGTTACTAAACGACGTCTTCATACATAGACATTGTAAAACAGAGAGATGATCGAAGTTTCACAAAATACCTCAATAAAAGATTAAAAAAATACATGGAAAATTAGACAAAAAACTGATCTCAAAGCAAAGCTCCAACATGTATTCACATCATGTCCATATTCAGTGTCTTTTCCTATTTTATTTCCTTTGATAGACTTTATAAATCTTTGTGTGTTTCAGCTTTAGCAACAGTGGAAGCTGACAAGGTGTACGTCCTCGGTGGCCTTGTGGATGAAAGCATCCAGAAGGTATTCTACATGAAGACGGATCATAACCGCACAACACAGACATCACACAGCAGCAACTCTTTCAATTTGACTGAATAGATGGTCGTTTTCTTTTTGTTTAAATCAGTAAAAAATACCTAATTTCAATTCAGCTCAAATACAATCTATTAGTTTTTGATACCAATCTGATTTCATTGCTTGTTGGGATTATATCAATACGTGTGGGGATATGTAATTTATTTTCTTCTCTGCAGAAGTTGAGCTTGTCGAGAGCCAGAGAACTGAGCGTTCATACGGCGAGGCTGCCCATAGACGAGTACATGGTGAAGAACAGCAATAACAAGAATTTCCACTCCAAGATCCTGGCTGTTAATCAAGGTGAGTAATAATGTTAAGTTTGCAAGACAACTGAAGCAATTCGGTATTTGTAAATGGTCGAGTCTCTCTCTTTGTCCACAGTGTTTGACATCTTATTGGCTTTCTGCAACACCGGCAGCTGGACAGAAGCCCTGCAGGCCTGGTTCCCCCTGGGGAAGGGTTATGTTGTTGCGCCAGAGGATTGCCCACCACTTCCTGTCTCTCCGTCGAAAACTTAGCGTGAGAATTCCTTTTCCTTCATGCTTTATATACAGAACTCTTTCTCCTTCCATCTCAATTACCCGAGACGAGGTGCTACGATGTGATAGGTGCCTGGTTTAAAAATAACTTTTGTTCAATATTTCTTGGTGTTGTTTATATTGAAAAAAAATAATATATATATATATATATTTTAATGCTGGAGATGTTTTTTTAGTTTTCGTCTAAATTTAAGAATTTAATAAAATAACTTTTGTATTTTTTTTACATTCTCAGGAGTAAAATGTCAAAGCCATAATTATCTTCACAGTGGGAGATTGTTTTTACATTTTTTTACTTTGAATAAAAAAAAATTGCCCTTTAAGTGAAGGACACTCACAGAAGCTAATCTTTGTATTTTTTCTCTTATTTTTATTTTTATAAAAGCTATATTTTTATTAAATGATTTAAATGACGCAGCCTATGTTGGGAGACCGTCTTTGTTTGGATCATTGTACATAAACTATTGTATATTTTAAATGTCTATTGCAATCCCTCGTTTTATGGTCTCGTATGTTTTACTGTAATACAGCGTCGTTGCTGCATTGATGTTTCAGAATGCTGATAAACTTGTTCGACAAACACTTCTGCCTGATTGTAACAAGATTCGTTACCTCCGAGTCTCCCCCAGCCCAAATGACACACGCAGACCTTGATGCTGTTTGGCAATGTCTTTATTGGGACCTGCGTTCCTCGCCCCTCTTCCCCTCCTCTGACCATCTTATGGTTTATATAGCCAAAGACACACAACACACACACCCAATCTGCTCCAGCTGAGGCCAATTAGGTCTCATCCCGACACCTGTTCCCTGAGTCGCTTCTCCCCTCCCCCCCCTCCAGCTGAGCTAACCACGCCCCTGCCACCACACTGATATCTTTTATTTTTGGTTAACTGCCAATCAGATATTTAAGACTAATTAGAGAACGAGGAATGTAAAGTACAGCGATAAATCTAAAGCTCTTTTGAAAACATGCCCTAATGAAGGTCATTCTCCAGCTGTACTCCGTCCCCAACACTACCCCCCCTAACAATACACAACAGCACTGTTTCTGCGGTGGAGACCTTCAAGTTTCTGGGATCCACAATCTCCCGGGACCTGAAGTGGACTGCCAACATCAACACCATCCGTAAAAAGGCCCAGCAGAGGCTGTACTTCCTGCGCCAGCTCAGGAAGTTCAACCTGCCTCAGGAGCTGCTGATCCTGTTTTACTCCGCCATCATCCAGTCTGTCCTCTGCTCTTCCATCACTGTGTGGTTTGAAACGGCCACCAAACAGGACAGAGTCAGACTCCAACGGATCGTCAGGTCTGCAGAGAGAACCATTGGTTCCAGCCTGCCCTCCATCCTGGACTTGCACACCGCCAGAGTCAGGAAGCGGGCTGTAAAGATCACCACAGACCCCTCACACCCTGGACACAAGCTGTTCCAACTCCTCCCCTCTGGAAGGCGCTACAGAGCACTGTACGCCAAAACCACCAGACACAGAAACAGCTTCTTCCCACTGGCCGTCACTCTGATGAACAGTTAAACAGACTCTTCATCTGCACTATCTGCACTTTTTTGTTGTTTTACTACTGTCTTTAATGTCCTTTTTATATTTATCTTGTATATTGTGTGTGAAAAAAAAAAAAAAGTACGAAGAGCAAGTGAAACCGGAGTCAAATTCCATGTATGTGCAAATTTACATGGCCATTAAAGCTGATTCTGATTCTGATCTGATTCTGATTCTGGTCTCCATCAGGTTAATTAATAAAAGGTCGATTTTAACATTACAGATAGGACAGGATTATTGAGACAGACTTTTTTGTGTTTTCATCAAGGCACAGAACCTCTTTTTTACATGTTATTTCACATTGTTTCAAATACTTTGTTTGACAGTTTCACAGCTAGTATTTTAAAGGCGGCACAGGAGAGAAACCACCTTGAGTGTTCAATATTGAATTGTCTTAATATTCCTATTTTATTTGACAGGTTTAAAATATTACCAGTTGAAACATTTTCCACTGGGAAAGTGTCTTTTACGCCGGAAAGGTCTTTAGCCACGCCTTCACTGGCTCACCATTTGTGTTTGTCTAAGTTCATGAGCCCGAAGTTAAATTATGTTTTGTTTTACCGGAAGAGATGTTTACCATGTTTAGTTCTTAAGAGTTTCAGATAGTTTTGTGTAAACATGAACCCGTGATTCCCATTATTACCCAATTCAAATGTAAGCACAGAACATATCAGTCAAAGGATAAACTCACAGTTCTTCTGCATAAAAATAACATTTCCCTCTGGCTCCTGAGGCAGAAACCAACAAGTGATTTCATAAACATCTGGAAGAAATCCCATCCCTATTGTTTCACGAGGCTCTTTGGTAATAAGAGCCCCCCAGATGGCTTCACCAACAACCACACTGACCTACGACTGCTGCACAAAAGTTTGATATCAGGGATTCAGAAAAAGATGGATTTTGGCTGCCTCGTGTGTAGTTTTAATGTTTTAATCATTGATAAAACCGTTGAGGTTCCGTTATATAAAGTATGCACCCATGTATCTTTATATGATACCACCTCCTCCTCCACACAGAGCGGCCAAAAAACAACAACTTGACTGCTTGGAATGAAGGGCGAGCTACCAAAGAAAAACAAAAACAAATATCATCAAAGAGTATCGTATGTGGCTGTGAAAATGTTCTGTTTCCTGAGAGCCATGATGTATCATCAACTGATCCTATTTTAAAGCAGAATTTGTCAGCTTGATTTAAACCATGTGGAGACAAGTCTGTATTTTGTCCGTGACCTGAGGTCACAGAACTCCCTCTCGTGAAACTGTGAGTTACTGTGCACCTCTTTACTCCGAACATATTATCCAACTATTTATTTTTGCCCTGGGAGAAGTCAGCGCTCTTCTTTTCTCAGGGAAGAACTTGGCTCAGGCAATTTATTGCACATATAGTTTTATAGTTCTCTGGAAATCTCCAACCACGCAGTTGACCCTTACCCTGTGAGGTGCGATGCTGATGGTTCACTCATAATGGCTGAATAGTGCAGGCTGTGTATTGTAGCGTCACTTGACTGACTCACATTATTTGAAGTGTGGGATTTGTTTCAGCGTATGTTTCAGATTTTTGGCCATGCGACCAGCGTAGCTCCGGGATTCAAGTTGAAGCGGAAGTGCAGCTTTGTTGCAAAACCGCTAATTTCAATATTAGGATTTGCAGAGTAAGCGTGGATGTAAGACATGATGCAAGAAAGTCTCATTTAAGTTTTTAATCATACATTTGTTTTCCTTTTAAGCCTCACATACTCAACAAAGCAAGTGGTATTGCCTTGTTGGAGAAGCTCCACACAGTGTTACACCGAAATTATGTTACATATTAGAATATTCCAGATGTCATGCTACATACAGTGTCTGCTTTCAAAAAGGTCATACAAGAGTCACACAATGAAATACCTTCCTTCACACGCTTTCTAACGCTTAGACAATATAAATCCAGAATCAGTGTTATTTAAAAAAAGTGGGATAACACTTAACTTAATAAAGAAGTTATTTAAATGACACAACGTGTGTGTTATTCATTAAAGTGAAACAGCATGGCTCATAATTGCAGAAAGGAGTGAAGTTTCAACAGCTTTAGTTGTGGCATGTTTTTCATTTAGGATCTTATCCTTGCTTTTTGGAAAGGGCTCCTCCCTGCTGATGTTGTCTCTCAAGGACAAATTGGATCAGCTTCTTCACCCAGGAGGACCGAGGGTTCAGGCACACCTTCTCCCCATTGGCCAGTCCAGCGCTGGTCACAAGAAAAAAAACACACGCAATAATTAGAGCCACTTAGAAACACTGATATCTGTGAGCCAAAGTCCAATAAAAGTTTGTTTTACTTACATGACCTCCATGTCCGGGCAGTGGGGCCCTTCAGGGACGAGCTTGATGCTCCTCAGGTTGTCCGGAGGGATGATCCTCGACTCCACCTGAAGGCACCGGCAGTGTGTGTTGTAGTCTCTGCTGATCGGCGGCATTCCTGTCATCGGCATTGACACTCAGTGAGATTTTACCACTTTAACCCTTTAAGCAAGGTAGAACCAATTTCGGCTCTAGGCTTTTTTCTTCTTCTTTTCCCCTGTGTTTGAGTCGTCGTAGGAACCCCAAATTAATTCCAATACTTGTGTTTATTGTATGTATTTGTTCAGCAAAGTCTTGGGGAAAAAATGTATATCTGCAAAAAAATCACTTTTAAAAGATATTTTATGAACATCCAGCACGATATGAGCAAGATTTCCCAAAAATGCCTCCTTGAGCGGTCACCGAGTTTTTCAAACTGTATTATGGTTCTCTAACAACAGCCCACATACTAATAAGACACTTTTTTGGAAAGATTAGGACCTAAAGAATTAGCACCACAATTCATACTAGAACACAGCATTTGGGTGTTAAAAGGAGTTTCAATCAAAAAACTGTGTCGTTCGGTTCAAAAATTGAGTTTACGTAAATACTTAAACTTAACGGTTACTTGAATTATGTTTCACACCAGATATGAAGTTAAACAACGATGTGGTTCCGGAGATAATATGTTTTTTGTCTGATAATAGGCGCAGGGGGATTTTCGCACCCTGTTTTCTTTACTCCCCATTCTTGGCAGAGTTTTTCTAAATTACTTGGAAACGAAACTTGAACTCCCCCAAAAAATTGCTTTGGCCGCTGTTTTATTTCAGAACATCGACATATGTTTATAACTTGCAACCTTCCCTTTCTGGGAACTTGGCGTTTGCCTTCATGATAATGGTCTTGGACTTGATGTGTGTGTTGTCACTACTCCTTGAAGCAGATGCTGATTAGACCACTTTCTAACGGAAGGCTTTCTTCACCACCTCCTTGGGATTGTGACATTGCTAAAATGGACACTTCCCCCTTTCTCTTCCAGTAATCTTCCTGTTCACTCCAACTTAAATTCTCAGTCATGGTAAAGGTCACTGAGACGTTTGGCCATGTTACGGTAATATACAGCCATTGCTACACCATTCATGTATCGGTAAAACATTGGTGAACATCATGCCTGCATCTTGTTTCGGTCTAATGGAATATGGCTAAATACATTTATTTGAGTATATTGTGCTTTTTACTGCACTAGAATTATCTTAAGCTTAGTTAAATTGCAGATTACGATTGTAAACATGAAAACACATAATTATGTAATTAAATACGATGCACATTTATAGATAAAATGGTGAAATACCTCCCTCCATTCTTCTTCCAGATCAATGCATTGGTAACAATATTAAATATTACAGAATATAATAATAACACACCAAAAAACATAATTCTGATCAACAAGTACTTTTACTTTTAATACTTAATGTATATAGCTGATAATACTAGTACTTTCACTCGAGTAAAGTTTTGAATGCAGGATTTGTATTTGTAATGGAGTCATTGCTCAAGGATCTGAATACTTCTTCCACCTCTGGTTACTTTATTTAGCTTTTCAGATTAGCATGTGCAATACAATGCAACCGCAAAACAATAAAGCAGACATTAAGAAAATTAAAGAGATACATTTTTGCTTTAAAATAGATTGTTATTACTGTTGCCCACTGGTTTACCTAAACAAATATCCTTATGTCGGCCTAAATGTCCCATTAAAGGCCTGTCTCCATATTAATAAGGAAATATTCTGGCAAAAGTGCAACTCCAAACAACCCACTTCAACCTGTCTAAACCTCTGAGGTCCAACAGAAGCCATCCCACCATGTAAGTGTGCTCTTACCGTGAATGAGGACAAGCAGGGTCCCGAAAATGAGCAGGATGGAGAGCTTCATCTTGTTTGAGCAGCTGTTGGCAGACAGATGTCATACAGCTGTTGGAACTGTTTAAATACCTTCTGCCCTCCGATATTTATGTACACAGAGATCAGGTGCTCTTCTTAAATAAATAAATAAAAACCCATGTGTGTGTATGTGTGTGTGTGTGTATTTTGGTTTCACTCTGTTGCATTCACATGTGCAGCAGAAGGCAGTCATGGGACGGTGAGTTCAGGGACAGACAAGAGGCCCCGTTGAGGTTAAAAGACGCCGCACTTGCGGTCGTCGGGCAGAGAAATGAGTCACGCAGACGGAGCGTGTCCGTCTGGACGGTCGGCCAACAGCTCCGTTTCTCTTCTGCTCGTCGTAGCTCTGCAGACGTATTCTCCCTCCGACTGTGAAAGAGGACAATTATACAATAAACAACAGACACTTTTGTGTAAACAAACACAGCTTGACTTGTGGCTACAGCACATGATACTGTGAGGTAGTGTAGTTGTGTTTAACTGAGGGGCTTGTTCTGACCTTGTATAGACGGCATAATAGACTATGTGAAGTAGCTTATCAGTGTTTCTTCTTACGCACTTTTCAATATTATTTCGGCTCAATATCAGTTTGGCTGCAAATAAGTATTGTTTTAAAGAAGAAGGGGGGTTTCAAAGCAGCATTAATCTATATTAGTATATAAGTAATGGCTCAATTGACTATGTGTAATGAATTATAACCAAACTCAGCAGTTCCCCTCAGCTCTATTGAGCGTTTTAGCTTCTTTCAGCTTGGTGTTTTGGGTATTTGGTTCACTTTTACTGCTCTCATCACCAAAAAAAGCTCAGAAAAAGCACGGTAAGCATCCTGCTTAGCACCAAATAGCAGACAGAGACTGTTAGCAGTGGAGCATTTAGCCGCTGTAGAGGCAGATATTTCACTCAGGAGTTGGGGAAACCAAAAACCTCCGTTCATGTTGCTCAAAACACGACTCCAAATGAATTATAATGAAAGTCAAAAAAGCAAATAGTTTGCTAAGACATTCCAACTTCATAAGGCCGTAATCAGCCAAATGTGCGTGTGATGTTTAGCTCATTGTGAAGTTATGACGTTTTCAGTTTTCAGTTGTTCTTGACATATTTTCAAGTAAAAATCCCCCCAATCCTTTAAACTGCACATGCGAATGAAAATGAAAAACATTTCAGTTCAGTTCTTCTTTTCTTTTTCATGTCATGTGTCATTTCTATTTTAGTTTACAATGTTCAAGCCGTCATCTGGTATTTGTTTTTATGTTTAATACTTTCAATTCAGTTTTAAATCCCAGTAATACTCATAATCGCAATATGTATAATGTTGAATTGGGTAAACATGAAAGTAAACTAGAGGATACAGTGAAGGCTCATAACTCAAAGAACACCGTTGTAAAAGCTGTGCAGACACACAAACTCACTGGGGACAATGATTTACATTCATTTGATGATAAAAATCACGAGTTTTAAAATGATTTATGTGGATTAAGATGAATCGCCATCCACACTGTTGCATTCTATTTGTTCTGAGGTTAAACTGATTAACTGACACTAAAGCCTCTCTAGTTTTTCATAATTAGTCAGGAAGTTGAAATTCCATATAGGGTCTACATGTATTTGTTCATTAGGTATCATTAGAAACATATAATATAATAAGGGACAAAGAAAACAGATGAAATCATCTTTTTGATGACGAAGCGCTTTCTGACTTCTGACTTGAGAAATATTTCTCCCTTATGATTGAAGGCATGTGTCTTTATCAGACGTCGGGACATTAATGTGGGATAAAATTTGGTCATCTTGTGAAGCCTCAAGGGCACATGACTGTAAATAATTAAATATTACAGAATGACTTGGCAAAATTGTCATCTTTTGATGAGACCTTTTATTGGAATTTTACAACCCAAAGCACAGAATGACTAATATTCCACGTACTTTGTAGTGTATTGGTTAAATGTAAAAATGCTGTAATAAATATGACAATGACGATCCTTTTACAGTTTGCTCCGTCCGATGAAGGACAATACTTGAATTTTACAACGCAGGCATGAACTAAATGTTTGTTTCTATTGATGTGATGTGACTTTGTTATTCATGTTGACTGCAGACCAAAACCAGAAACTATGAAAATATGTTTTATCATTGTTCCAATAACAAGATGTTAGTTATGACAGAGTGGACACTTTACTTCTCCTTCTTCTAAGAAAGCATGACAGCAAGACAGACAGACTCTCTGAAAGCAAGACAGACAGACAGACAGACAGGCAGACAGACAGACCGTCTGAAAGAAAGACAGAAAGACAGACAGACCGAGAGAGACAGACAGACAGAGAGAGAGAGAGAGAGAGAGAGAGAGACAGACAGACAGACAGACAGCAAGGAGACAGACAGACAGCGTTGGTCAGCCGCTCCACCACTGTGGTCCAGACTGAAACATCTCAACATGTACTGGATGAACTGTCATAACATTTTGTGAGACATTCACGGTCCCCAGAGGATGAAACTCCAGTCACGTTGCTGATCCCCTGATATTCCGTGTAGCAAGTTAACATTTCTGTTTTTTTGTGTGGAATGTTTGATAACGGCCGCTTGCAGTCTTGTGGGATGAAAGAGAATCACTTTCAGTCACTGCCTGCATTGGGCGACTCGTGGCTCATGCAGCAGCTACCTACGGAGCATTCACATCCTCTTTCCTGTTGTTAAGTAATAAAGTACCATCTGCTGTTGAGTAATCAAGTGCTTATGTGGACATGTTCCATAAGGGCGTATACATCTGTATGTCTTGTGACCACGCTGACCTGAGCCACGGCCTAAACATCATGTTCCAATACTGCACACCACTCCCTCTATAGCCATGTGTGACTTCTTCTCTTGAGTGCTCACTTCTACCTACAGACTCCTTGAGACTCTGTACAACTGTGCCTCTTCTTGCAAGAATAAATGATTTCATAGATAAGTTCTGTTTTACGAAATTCGTCATTTTTCAGCTTCAAAAGACTCAACAGCAAAGCTGCACGGCTGTAGACTCAGTCTTGTTCTACTACTACTACTACTGACTGTGGTGTCTCAACATTACTGGAAATAATTGCACTGGCTGCGTTGAAATGTTATTTAAAATAATTTTATCAGTTTATCAGAAGGAATGCAGTTTTGTATTTTTTCTTCTAAAAATACATACAGTATGATGTACTACATACAATAACATACATTAATGTGTAATATAAAAACAAAAAACATAGTTCACATTTAATATCCTACGTATCATCATATATCATATCATATCTTCATTTTGATGATGTCGGCGCTGCTGTGGCCCACACTGTGGCTGATGCTGTGGTTGTTTGTGTGGTTTTCTTCTTATTAGCAAGGAACGCCCTCTGCCTGTAGAGAAAGCAGATCAATGTTAACCTTTGATTTGAAAATGTAAATCATCTGTAACAGTGGTTTGGTTTCCAGCCTTTTTTGGCTTGTGTGACCCCTTAAAATTACATGACACTTCCTCTATCTTTCATACACACTCAGTGATGACGGCCCACACTTATATTGCTCAATCTTCTCGTACACTTTATTTGGCAAGCATCCTCTCATCATTAGTTCACGCTGAGTTGAAGAATGGCGAATGAAAGTGCACCATGAAGAGAAGAAAAGCTTTGCACTTACATGAGTATTATTGGCAGGACAACTTTTGCAAAACGTCCATTGGGGTCAAGACACCGTGAGCTGTTATCATTCAGTACGACACTGAAGGAGAAAGAGAAAGCTTTAATAAAGTAAAACAATTCTACAAACGCACACTGCCATTGGAAAATCAATGATGATCAACAATGAAAAATATACCATGCTGTCTATTTGTTGTTGTTACTGTAGATACTTACATGATTTCTTTCTTGTTGCAGTATGGACGAGGCCCATACTCTTCTGCGTGATGGATAAGCGAGCGCTTCACGGCCGTGCTTGTTTTCACACATCTGCACTTCAGAATTGCTGAAAAAAATGACAAAAAACTGTGTAAATAATGTATGGAATAGCAACACGAACACCTTTCATATTGCATAAATGCAGCTTTTCATAATCAAATAAATTAGCACACTTACACTTTGAAACGCAAATGGTAGTGAAGGCCAGGAGAATGATGCACCGGATTGCAGTGTTCATCCTTGTCTTCAACGGTTCTTCAAAGACGAATGAGTCCCTGTATGTTTTCTGTCTGAAACTTTGGAAACACCTTTGGTTGTCTTTAGCTCTCCCGCTCCGCTGCTGTGTTTATGCATGTGAATGTGCCAGAACCCTCCTTTTTATATCCGAGGAAACGATTTCCAGATAAGTGGTTGGGAAAAAAAATCACTAGAAAGCATCATTTCATTCCACGGAAACGGCTCCATATTTTGTAATCTGACCATTTTTTCACTGTATCAACCGTTGCGTCATATTTCACTGCCTGCGTGTCATCTTCTTTATCAAAGACTCACTCTGCAAACTTGCACTGCAGAACTGTCCGCTGATAGAAGTTTGGTTGCAACCCTGTCTCCTAAAAATGACCTTCACCCAAAACTAAAATGCATTCTCAATTACGTTTAAGATAAGATAAAATAAGATAGTCCTTTATTAGTCCCGCAGTGGGGACATTGCAGGATTACAGCAGCAGTGCACACAAGAGACACATAGTAAATTAAATGAAAAAAATCAAGTCATATAAATAAACAGTAAAGAAGAATAGAAAATTGACTACTACTACTACTACTACTACTACTACTACTACTACTACTACTACTGCTACTACTAGAAGGCTAGTTTAGACCCCGAAATATTGAAAAACTATAGGCCAATATCAAACCTCCCATTCTTAAGTAAAATAATGGAAAAAGTGGTTTTTCAACAGCTGAACAACTTCTTGGCCGAAAATAACTGTTTCGATGTCTTCCAGTCCGGCTTTCGTCAGCACCACAGTACTGAAACTGCTCTTGTTAAGGTTTTCAACAACATCCACTTAAACACAGACAGTGGCAGAACTTCAGTCTTAGTATTACTGGATCTCAGTGCTGCATTCGACACGGTCGATCATGACATACTACTAGACTGACTGAAAGTCTGGGTAGGACTCTCTGGCGCAGCACTTAACTGGTTTGAATCCTACTTGAAGGACCGACAATACTTTGTGTCGGTAGCTAATTACACATCA